>JAAGKR010012206.1:0-17091 GCA_011419295.1 Clarias macrocephalus
ACCTGGGACACGCCCAGTCACACACACAGTTAGTGTCATTAACCACTGGACAACACCTGGGACACGCCCAGTCACACACACAGTTAGTGTCATTAACCACTGGACAACACCTGGGACACGCCCAGTCACACACACAGTTAGTGTCATTAACCACTGGACAACACCTGGGACACGCCCAGTCACACACACAGTTAGTGTCATTAACCACTGGACAACACCTGGGACACGCCCAGTCACACACACAGTTAGTGTCATTAACCACTGGACAACACCTGGGACACACCCAGTCACACACACAGTTAGTCATTAACCACTGAACAACACCTGGGACACGCCTAGTCACACATACAGTTAGTGTCATTAACCACTGGACAACACCTGGGACACGCCCAGTCACACACACAGTTACACCTCACAGTGCCGTTACTGTCTAATATCAGCACTCATGTGGAATAATGCTTCTCGTCCAATCAGATTATTCGGGCAGAACTAATATTTTTAAAATGAGATATTTAACATTACTGTTATCAGATACACTTCAAAGTAAAGCATTTGCCTGCCAGTGTGATATGTATTGAATATAACTCAGTACAAGTTAGTGTGTACATAAATATGTACATAATATTGTGACGGAAATGTGATGATGAGAACCTACTGAATAAAAGTAGATATTTATACTGTAGCTTTAGTTTTTGCCACATCTGAGCTGTAGTTTCAGTGCTTCTGGAGGAATGAAAGAGATCTCAATAGCATTATAACTTTTCCAGTATACTACATACTGTCATGATCCACGCCTGTCAACCTGTTTTTCCCACGCTGTCACTCTCCATGTGCCCATGTTTTCTTTTTGCCGTCACATGTCCTTTCCCACGCCCCCGCTTCCGCCTCGTCTGCACACCTGTCTCTCATCCTCCATTGATTACTCCAGTGATTTAAGCATGCGCTGCTCGCTGCTTAAATCGCTGGATTATTGAATGTCTTCCACTTCGATTCTCTCGCGTTTTGTTTTGCTGTCTTCACGTTGCCAAGTAGTTTCGTTGTCTCGTTTCATGCCTTTCGCCTTCTGTTTTGGATTTGTCGCCTCGCTGTTTGATTTCCTGGCTTTGATTTTGCGCTTCCTCGTATTGACTACGGTTTTTGTTTTACGTGTTTTGGATTGTCGCCTCGCTGTCTGATCTCCCGGTTACCGATCTAATGCTTCCCATTTTGACTACGGCTCTCGCTTTGTGTTTTTGCCTGGACGTCACGCTGATTGATCTTCCGGCTTTTGACCCGCGCTTTCGTTTTCCGACCTTGCTCCAGTTTAACGTTTCTACTATTCATCTGCACTTGGATCCACCTCGTTTCACCTCGCCTCGTGACAGAATAATCCAGCCAAATGAAATGGATTCAGCAGATGTCGACCACATGAAATCGGCGTTGAAGAGTCAAGGTGCACTTCTTGGAGCTCACCAGCAGGAGCTGCTCAACATCCAGCAAGCCCTCGCTGACGTCATTCTTCAATGTCAAGCAGAGACTGCCACATTCAACGTGAACCATGTCTCCCTGCCCCTCCTACCTATGAAGGAGATCCAGGCTCCTGCCGATCATTCCTCTCTCAGTGTTCATTGATTTTCAAACTACAGACCTCCACTTTCTCTTCTGAACGCTCAAAGGTGGCATTTGTGATCACGCTCCTTTCAGGGAGAGCCAGAGAGTGGAGCACGGCACTCTGGGAGACCCATGACCCTTGTTGCTCAAACTTTGAGCTTTTTGCTAAGGAAATGAGGAGGGTATTTGATCGCTCATGTCACGGCAGAGAAGCAGGACTCAAGTTATTGAATCTCCGGCAAGGTTCCCGCTCGGCCTATGATTACGCCATTGAGTTCCGAACACTGGCCTTCTTGAGTGGATGGAACGAACAAGCACTAAGTGACATGTTCTTTGAGGGTCTGTCTGAAACACTTGAAGACCAACTAGTTTCTCTGGAACTCCCCTCCTCGCTCCCGGAGCTCATAGATCTGGCAGGCCGAGTAGATTCACGTCTTCGTCTTTGGAGATCAGCCGGGACACCACCATTTAAAGTTACCCCGACATCACGAGCCCATGAACCGGAGTAGCCCATGCAATTGGGCAGGACCCGCATCGCTCCTGAGGAACGACGACGACGCAGAGTAGAGAGGGCCTGTTTCTACTGTGGAGGGTCTGATCACCAAGTCAAATTCTGTCCAGTAAAAAGGAGCACCCCTCTAGTTCAACTTGGAACGCTGGATGGTGCGACTTCAAGAAGACTCCCCGACCAGTGTCAACTACTTCCTATCTTCCTCATCTACGAACAGCAGACCCACTTAGTGCAGGCACTGATTGACTCAGGCTCTGACCGTAATCTCATCAACGCGGCCTCGGCCAAGGCTCTTGGAATCCCCTTCCTGCCATTGGAGACCCAGCTCAAGGTCCAGGCTCTCGATGGTAGTCTGCTCCCCTCCATCACTCACAGAACTCCTCTCATTGGCCTGAGAGTCTCGGGCCACCACTCAGAGCAAACCGCCCTATTCATCTTCGAAGGTTCTCACGCCACAGTCGTTCTGGGCCTCCCCTGGTTAACCCAACACAATCCACAGATCGATTGGGCCACGAATTCCATCCTAGCCTGGAGCCCATCATGTTCCACAATCTGTTTACAATCTGCCACAACGTCATGCTTCAGCCCCACCCCCATGAAGGAGCTACCCGATCTCACCCACGTCCCTCTAGACTACCATGACCTCAGGGCAGCATTCAGTAAGTCACGCGCCACCTCCCTTCCCCCCCACCGACCATACGACTGTGCCATTGATCTGCTCCCAGGCACCACTCCTCCCAAGGGCCGCCTATACTCTTTGTCACCCAAGGAACGCCAGGCCATGGACCAATACATTACCGAATCCCTCGCGGCAGGGATCATTTGTCCCTCCTCCTCTCCGGCAGGGGCCGGATTCTTCTTCGTGGGCAAAAAAGATGGCTCCCTTCGACCCTGCATAGATTATAGGGGCCTGAATGACATTACCGTTAAGAACCGGTACCCGCTTCCACAAATGGCTACGGTTTTCGAACTTCTCCAAGGAGCCAAACTATTTACCAAGCTGGACCTGCGCAACACATACCACCTCGTCTGAATTCGATAGGGTGATGAGTGGAAAACTGCTTTCAACACCCCTACAGGACATTATGAATACCTGGTGGTTCCATTTCGTCTTACTAACGCCCCCGCCGTCTTCCGGGCTCTTATTAATGATGTACTCAGAGACTTTCTCAACTCTTCAGTGTTTGTCTATCTAGATGACATATAAATTTTTTCACGTGACCTAGAGGAACACAGACACCATGTTCGCCAAGTACTTCAGAGACTTCTGGAGAATAACCTGTTTGTCAAAGCAGAGAAGTGTGAATTTCACACCACCTCGACCACGTTTCTCGGGTTCGTCATTGGCCCTGCCGGCATTGAGATGGAGCCCACCAAACTCCAAGCAGTGACGAATTGGCCCACTCCCACCTCACAACAGCAGCTTCAAAGGTTCTTGGGCTTCGCTAATTTCTATCGCCGCTTTATCCGGGGCTACAGTACCATCGCTGCTCCACTCACAGCCCTGACCTCATCCAAAACCCAGTTCTGTTGGAACCAGGAAGCTGAAAGAGCCTTCACTGAACTGAAGAAAAGATTCACATACGCCCCTATCCTCACCATTCCTGACCCGTCACAACAATTCATCGTTGCGGTCGACGCTTCCAGTACGGGGGTAGGGGGCGTCCTGTCGCAGAGATCTATACGTGATAACAAGCTGCACTCATGTTCCTTCTTTTCTCATCGCCTAACACCTGCTGAGATAAACTATGGCATTGGTGACCGAGAGCTTTTAGCCTTTAAGCTTGCCCTAGAAGAATGGAGACACTGGTTGGAGGGGACAGAGGTTCCATTCCTGGTCTTTACTTACCATAAGAACTTGGAATACCTCAGGAGCGCCAAGAGGCTCAACTCTCGCCAAGCTCGGTGGTCACTCTTTTTCACCAGATTCAACTTTACACTCTCATACAACCCGGGATCAAAGAACTCCACGTTCCATGTGTCCCAGTTACGTCGTCTCGCCTCGTCTGCACACCTGTCTCTCATCCTCCATTGATTACTCCAGTGATTTAAGCATGCGCTGCTCGCTGCTTAAATCGCTGGATTATTGAATGTCTTCCGCTTAGATTCTCTCGCGTTTTGTTTCGCTGTCTTCACGTTGCCAAGTAGTTTCGTTTTCTCATTTCACGTCTCTCGCCTTCCGTTTTGGATTTGTCGCCTCGCTGTTTGATTTCCCGGCTTTGATCTCGCGCTTCCTCGTTTTGACTACGGATTTTGTTTTACGTGTTTTGGATTGTCGCCTCGCTGTCTGATCTCCCGGTTACCGATCTAATGCTTCCCATTTTGACTACGGCTCTCGCTTTGTGTTTTTGCCTGGACGTCACGCTGATTGATATTCCGGCTTTTGACCCGCGCTTTCGTTTTCCGACCTCGCTCTAGTTTAATGTTTCTACTATTCATCTGCACTTGGATCCACCTCGTTTCACCTCGCCTCGTGACACATACAGTATAAGACGGCACTTGGACGGCACTTGGATCATCTGCACTTGGATCCACCTCGTTTCACCTCGCCTCGTGACACATACAGTATAAGACGGACACCGTCTGTCACGTGGCTCAGCTCTTTATAGACGTCTGTAATGGTGGTGTGACTCAGGGTCACGTTGATGTCTTAACGATGGCTCTATCTGAGTGGTGTAAGGCAGTTATCTCAGGGAGTTATCTCATTTCCTGACTCTGATACACAGTTTGACGACGATCCTTTAATCTTTTCCATCATCTAAATTTAGTACCGTTATCACTTCTGCTTGGTTGTTGGGGTTTAAAGATTAAAACATATGATGGAGAAAAGAAACATCATTCTCTTGAGCGTGGTTTAGTGCTGTTCCTAATCTCTACTGTTCATAAACTCATACAGATTACAGTATTACATGTTGTGTAATAGTCTGATCTCTCTCTCTCTCGCTCCCTCACTCAGGCATATGTATGGAAGAATAATGTGTATATGAAGTCCACTCCCTCTTCCTTAGCACAGCCAGTCACCAGTAACGGGAGTCCAGTGATTATGAATGGTGTTCCTGACTGGGTGTATGAGGGTAAGTGGGTTTGACAAAACATTATAGCGTAACATTTCATAACATGCATAAAAAAGTAACATAACATAATGTAACACAAAATAATGTAACACAACATAGTATGACATTATATAGTGTACTTTTACATAACCATCAAGTTATAGTATTAGTTATAGTATATATGATTCTCCAAGCGAGGGGCCGCCACAGCCGACCACCCGGTCCACACATACAAGCTTGGCACGGGTTTTACACCGCATGCACTTCCTGACGCAGCCCTTGTTATATAAAATGTAATGTAACACCATAAAATAACATACTGTAACAAACATGTCATAACACTACATAATGTAACACGGCGTAATGTAACACAATTTAACATTACAAAATAATACTACATAAGGTAACATAATAGAACAAAAAATTAACATAATGTAACTTAATTTAACAACATGTAAAATTATATAACATAACATCATGTAACATTACATAACAAAGTATAGTAGCAACTAAATGTAACATAACATAACGTAACATTATAGAATGTCATTTAACATGATGTCATTTAATTTATCATACCATAATGTAACATAACAATGCTTTTAAATGAGTTTAGCCAGACTTTAATTAGTAATTAGCTAGTTTAGTAACAAGTGGTATAACTAGTCATGCTAGCAATGCTGTTAAACTACAGGTAGCCCTTCTACTGTAATTATTTAATATTGTAATAATCTTCTATTAACCGTGTTATCTGTGAGTTTCACTGTTGTGCGATACAGAGGAGGAGGAATGTGAGTGAGTGAATTTAAGGACTTTATTAAAGGCAATTCAGTAATGATGGTTTCAGGCCTTTTTGGTAGCAACAAACAAGGTTAATCTATAGTCTGTAACACTAACACAAGCATGCCAAGGACGGAACCTGGAAACACCTAACAGAGCTCAAACTTCAACAGACTGCAATAAATACACAAAGCGATTAAGGGCCAATTAAGGCTCAGGCAGCGGGCAGGAGCCGAGACTAATACTAGCACTGATAAGGGAAACGTCTTTTGATCCCGACAGAGGAAATGTTTTCCACCAACCATGCCATGTGGTGGTCTCCAAACGGAGAGTTCTTGGCCTTCGCCGAGATCAACGACACTGATGTGCACGTCATCGAGTACTCATGGTACGGACAGGGTCAGTACCCGGACATGGTCTCCATCCCGTATCCCAAGGTGAGAGATCAGTTCAGTTCAAAGTTCAGCTCAGGATTAATCTTTAGCTTTATCATTCTGGCTGCAGTGTGTACAAGCTATAAAATCATACCTGAGTGAAAGTAAAAAAAATGCTCAAGTATTTACAAGTAAATATGTAATCGTTTTCATTGATTGTATTAAGGTTTTGAAGTAAACGTGGTTTAAATTGTTAGTTGTTGTCTTTTCTCGTTTCCAGCCTGGGACCCCGAATCCGACGGTCCGCCTCTTTGTGGTCGACGCCTCGAATGTCTCCAACACGATGGAGATCGCCGTGCCACGCGCCCTCGCTGCTCGGTAACGCAAACACAATATGTTTCGGGCCGCACGGTCTGGGCCGAGCCTGGTGTCTGCTGCATTTCTCTGAAATCAGAACCTCTGCAGTTCTCCTCTTACTGTTTTGGTATTTAGAGAGCACTACCTGAGCACGGTCACGTGGGCCACGGACAGGAAACTGGCGGTCCAGTGGCAAAGCCGCACGCAGAGTCACGTCATCCTGCAGACATACGAGCTCAGCGGGGACACGTGGAACGAAACAACAGTAACCATTTCTCAGTTCACTTTTCTTTTCTTTATAAAAAATGCTCCTGGGGGGCGTGTCTATAAGCATGACCTCTGACCTCTGACCTAAACGTATATGCTAAAAAATGTGTCATGATCTGAGTTTTTTATTTCTTTCTATTTCACCTGTTTTTTTTCTGCAGACAATAAACTTGGAGAGCAAGACAGGCTGGGTCGGACGAGTACGTAATGCGTCCTGTCTCTCTCTTTTTTGACTCTATGCATCCTGTTCTAATGCTCATTCTCCCTCTCTCTCTCTCTCTCTCTCTCTTGTTCTCTCTCTCTCTCTTGTTCTCTCTCTCTCTCTCTCTCTCTTGTTCTCTCTCTCTCTCTCTCTCTCTCTCTCTCTCTCTCTCTCGCTCTCTCTCTCTCTCTCTCTCTCGCTCTCTCTCGTTCTCTCTCTCTCTCTCTCTCTCTCTCTCTCTCACTCTCTCTCTGTCTCTCTCTCTCTCTCTCTCTCTCTCTCTCACTCTCTCTCGTTCTCTCTCTCTCTCTCACTCTCTCTCGTTCTCTCTCTCTCTCTCTCTCTCGTTCTCTCTCACCATCCCTCACTTGCTCTCCTTCACTCTTTTGTCACTTGTCTTTGTTTCAGACTTTTCATTTTCTCCCCCTATTCAAACATTCTGTCCATGTGTCCATCTCTCTGTCTCTGTCCTTGAGATGGAGCGAGTGAGATGAAGAGAAACCCACAAAGACAGAAAGATAATGAGAGACTAAATAGGAGAGAAAGAACAATACGTCTCCTGTTTTATTCTGCGCTTCTTTCTCAGTCTCGGAGTCTTTCGGACTCATCGTCTCTTTCTCTTTTAGTCCCCGTGTTTTCTCTGTCTGTCTGCGTGTCTGTCCCTTCCTGATTGTCTCTCTTGCTGTTGTGTCTCAGTTCTCTCCGAGCGACCCCGTGTTTAAACCCGACGGCTCCAGCTGTTACTACATCCTAAGTGACTCGAGCGGCTTCAAGCACATCCATCGCATCAGCGGGGTGAGCTCTTAGCCACGACCACGGCTGGAAACATCTGGAAATGTGTCCGGAGATTTGTTTCGATGGTCATCTCGAGAACGTTCTTTTAGGAAATATTGTTTACGGACAGTTTGAGAAGTGACCGTTGCTATAGCGATCGGCTTCCTTTTGTTTCAGACCACACTCACACCCGTCACAAGCGGACAGTGGGAGGTCACCGACATCCTCAAAGTGACCGGAGACGCCATGTGAGTGAACTCATTGAAGCTCCGCCCCATTTTGAACCTGGCGTTTGGTAGAAAATCAGGACGAGTTACAGTTGTTATTGTGTCTACAGTTCGTTCTCTTCATTATTTGTTCACAGATTCTACGTGAGTAACGAACACAACGGCCATCCAGGTCAGAGAAACGTTTACAAGTGAGTCACAGAAATCATTTCCCCCTACAGAATCCAATTGTTCCACTTGTTCCATACTTTTAACCAAAATTGAAAAAAAAAATTCCTGGTCGATTTTACTTATAAATAAATTATTTAAATATAAAATATTTATAAATAAATTAATTAATTAATGTGCGTTTTGTTGTTTCTGTAGAATCGCTATAAACGGAGAGACTCATTCCACACCTGTCTGTCTCACCTGTACACTCATGGAGGACAGGTGTAAATATAACTCCGCCTACTTCAGCACCAACGCCACCTACTACCGCCTGAGCTGTTCAGGTACGAGCTGATGTCCTTATACAGTCCTACATTTCATGAACAATAATGAACATGACCTGAATCAGAACATCACACAGTGTTCCTGTTTGTTTCGTTCGCTTGATGAAGGTCCCGGACTGCCTTTATACACGTTAAGAGACAGTCGAGACGCTGGATCAGGTAAACTCACCGAGTTTTTATCTAACTTAGCTAAATAAGGCACACTCAGTCATGCATTTTTAATCAGTGTATAAAACTGTACTTTAAACATGGCTGCAAAGACATAATTCGTCTGGATCAGATTGTCACCATAACTAGCGCTGAAAAAACACATCAGATGAAGATGATCAGGTTACAAATCGAAAAAAATATTTAGACATTTATATCTTTTAATTACATGATTTACAAAAAATAAATATCCTTTTATATAGAGAGAGACACACGAGTTCATTCTCAAATATCAGCTTTGAAAAAGGCTACAGACTGCCAGTGTACGAGGGTGAGTCCTGATCCGCACTCTGGTTATATTAAAGCTTCTGCAGGCCGCTCTGTCCTATCAGTGCTCTCCGTCCGAGGCTCCTGTCTCCCCGGTCACTGCTGTGCAGATGTGAACATCAGTTCATTTGTGACTGCGGTGCGAGCGGTGGGACGCCACACTTGTGATCTGCAGCGTGATCCAGCGTGCAGTGATTCGTTTTTGTGTTCTGAGGGTGGACCTGGTCTCGAAACAACTCATGCAGAGCAGAAACTGAAGCGTTTGGAGATCTGCAACAAAATGTGCAGATAGTGTAGCCATAAGGAAGGTGAAAGTGTCTTAAAGAGAATCGTTACTGGTGACGAGACACGGATTCATCAGTACGAGTCTGAGAGTAAACGGCAGAGTCTGGAGCGGAGACATCCTCGGAGAAAAAGTTCAAAAGTCGACCATCAGCTGGAAAATTAATCAACGTTACAGCTTTCTGGGATTCTCACTGGCCAGAAGTATTGGAACACCATCAGGAAAAAGGTTCACGAATCAGCAGCGCTCGTTACGGTGAGACGCTTATTGAAGGACTGAAGACTAAACTCCAGATTAAACACATCTCAATCCATCACACTCTCATCTGTTCGGTCCCCGAAAGCAGAACTACTGTAACGAGGACGAAGAGTCACTTCTGATGAAGAACTGAAGACGGCGTTGCATTTGTGACTCACAGCTCAGAATAAAACAAATTTTAATTAGGGAAAACTACAGCTTGGAGACACACGGACACACGGTATTGAAACACAAGGAGGTTATGTCGGGACATGACGTGTTTGTCTTTGCAAAAAGTTCATTAAAATTAATTCTACAGCCAAAAAAATATGAAGCTGCACAGGATTTTTCATGACTTAAAAAAAAGTAAATAAAATCACCAGTTCTATTTTAAAAGTTTGTTAGCATGCTATTAGGCTAGCTACGCAGCAGGCAAACACATTATGCACCCATTTTATCTTTAAAGGATAAATTATAGGGGACCAAACCGACCACATGGAGCACATTTTGAAAGACGTCACATGGCATTTTTCACAAATTCCTTTTTTAAGTTCTTTTATAGCAATTTGTTCAAGAAATGCAGTCATTTAAATATGTAAAAATAATAATAATAATAATAATATTTACTGGTTAAATATGAAATATGGAGACATATTAAAGCAATGTAATTATTCATTAGGGTGAAACTTATTTATCTAGCTCTGTCACATGTGCTACTCAGAAACTCCACTATCCTAAAGAACTTTCCAGAAAACCTTCCATTTAAATGGTTTGTCTGTTCATGAGTTCTTATGAGCTACAATATTTAAAACAAATGCTACGTAAATTGTGATGTTTAATTGTTCCTGTTAACAAAACAATGACAGAATGTAGTTACCTGCCACTTTATAATGCTATAATGCTGTAGCTAGTTAGCAAGATAGTTACCTCACATAGAGCAATGATAAAATAATTCATCTGCCGTGTTTAAATTACGCTGTATTTAACAAACATGTCCGTTTATTCATAAGTAATGTTTTTAAATAACGTACAAGATGGCTAGCAAGTAGTTCTAGTGGCTAACTAGCTGCTGTAACCAGCTAAGAGTTTAAAGTATAGAATGCAGTAATCCCTCTAAAAGTTGTCTGTTTGTGCTGCAAGTGCACAATCGTGTTACGTGTCATTACACACCGCGGTTAATTTAAAGTTGTTTTTTAATAAACCACAACCACACATGGATGGTATGTCAAATCTATTTACAATTTCTGTTCGTTTTTAGAGATCAGGGTTCTGGAGGACAATAAAATCCTGGGATCGATTCTCCAGAGCATCGCGATGCCCTCTGTGACACACGGCACACTGAAGATCAGCGGGTTCGGTGAGCTTTACACCTGAGGCATAATGATAATGATAATAATAATTATTATTTTATTCAGATATTTTGACCCTGAACCTAAACCATCCTGTTTCATAGACCTGTGGTACCAGTTGATCCTGCCTCCTAATTTCGACAAGTCCAAAAAATACTCCCTGCTGATTGACGTGTAAGAATTTTTGCATTATTTTTATTTATTTATTTAATTTTATTGGCCATCTCTTTAGAACAGGAGGAGGATTAAACATGATCTCCACTAGAGGGCAGGGCAGAGCAGAAACATCCTTCTCCAGCAGGTTTTCACATTGCTCTGTAAACTGCTTAGCCATTCCATATACTTAAAAAAAGAAAAAAAAAAACATTTAAAAAAAATAATAATGAAAGCGATGGGAATTCAGTGAATCGATTGTGTCACGTTACTCTGGTTCATTTTTCCTCCTAATGCAATATTGTCCCCAGTGTTCATTGGCCCTTTTTTTCTTCTTTTCACTTCATGTTCTAATTTCAGTAAAAAACAATTTTTTTTAGCGTGCGAGTTTGTTTACTTCATCACATGCTATATTTGTTCCACACTTTTGACGTTGGTCGTGCGTCTGTGTATCAACTGTATGCGCTGTTAATAAGTTACACTAAGAAAGCAAGAACAGCTCCAACTATTATCATCCTCAAGCAATACATAGTCTAAGTTAAGCCTTAGCATGCCCCAGTAATTTAGTGAACATACTGTAGCACCATAATTTTACACGTTTTCTTGCCTTTGCTAGCTACGCCGGGCCGTGCAGTCAGAAGTCAGATTTTCGCTTCCGGCTCAGCTGGTCTACGTACCTGGCCAGCACGGAGAACATCATCGTGGCCAGTTTCGATGGCCGAGGAAGCGGATACCAAGGGGACCAGATCATGCACTCTATCTATAAACGACTCGGCACTTATGAAGTGGAGGACCAGATCACCGCCGCCAAGTAACATGACGTGACATGTTTTTCCTTTCCCAAACACACCCCTGTTGACTTTTCCCTAAAAACCGAAGTTCCAATTTCTCTAAAATTGTAAATAAAAAAAAAAATCTGTTAACTAAGTGGAGGACAAAAAGAAATGTCATTTAAATGACTTTTTATTCATCGAGTCTATAAGACCCCATGCTTGCCCATTAACACAAAGCTCCGCCCCAGAATCTACAACACTTTAACTGGATTTAGCATTAGCAAGGCAAGGACAACACTATAAACATGGAAAATTCAGCTCGTAACCCTTTATGATAATGCTCCAGAGTGCAAGCCTTGTCTGTTTTTTCATCCTAATAAGCTCTTATCAGTGCTAAACTGAGGTTGTTAGCATGCTAGCAGGGAGGCAGACTGAAGGGGCCTGTGAGACTGTCTATAAAATGTCTAAAAGCAAAAACAAGTAACGCCGGTTTCCATAAAATGTTTGTCATCCACGTAATACTTTTGTCCTGAAGTCATGGATTAAAACATTATTTCTGTATCATGATCTGTTTATTTTTCCAGTTTATTTATGCTATTAAGTAAAAAAAATGATCTATTGCGCCTTTAATTCACTTTAAAGGAGATGAATTTATATTCATCCATGTATATTTAATGTAGCATATTTCTGTTATTTAATTTATTTATCCTATGTCAGCCGTTCCGGAGGCGAGTTCTTAAGGCAAATTTCCGTATAGTGAAACGCATTGTCGCATAGGGAACAATGTAAATGCAGATAATCCGTTACGGCCACCCAAAATTATTACCAATATTACCAATTTCCAACACTATAATCATATTTTGCGTGCAAAAAACAATCAAAACATTTAGAAAAGACATGTAAATGAAGTAAAATATGAAATAAATAGACATTAAACCTCACTTAACCTTAATTTATGATTCCTCTCGGCACCGGCTGCTTTAATAACCAAATTGAAAGCGGCTCCGTTTTCTTCTTGCTGCCATCCTTGATAACGTTCTTGGGACCCGCGGTGCTGCGTCTTTACTAAATGTTGCACAAAAAGCAAAAACACCCACAAAAAATATATAAACTATATCTAAAAAAAATTTTAACTTGTCAAAAAACAAAATGCTACCAACATTAAAGCAAGGTTTACCAAAATGATAACATGATATTGTTGTTCGTCATATTTTAGACATTTCATCAGTTTGGGCTTCGTCGATAAGGAACGAATTGCGATCTGGGGTTGGGTAAGTCGCCATCGCACGTACATACTGTGTTACTGTAACTGATGTGCTGATTATCATCGTTCATCACTGCATGGCTACGAGAATACACAAGGCTTCACTGTTTCTCCCTCTCATTGTTAAACACTGACACTGGAGACTCCTTCCATACATGTTACTGTTAAAGTAAACGTCCCTTAGAAAACCTTCCCATAGCAAACATGTAGCAGGGTGTGCTGGATATTACTTTCTATTTTCTTTCTATTTTCAGTCCTACGGCGGTTACGTCACCTCCATGGTTCTGGGGGCTGAAAGTGGAGTGTTTAAGTGCGGCATGGCCGTCGCCCCGGTGTCAAAGTGGGAGTATTATGGTATGGAAATGTATTCTACAGGAAGACCTACCATGAAAAAATGTTAATTACCCATGAAGTCAATTTTCACAATTTTATACATTACGTACAGAATGGTTGATGATTAGAATTGTAATGTGATGTCGAGGACTTTTTTATTTTTTAAAAACTAAATTACATTTAGTTTCATTAACAATAAATAAAATGAAAAATGTATATTTCTAAAAGTATGGGAATTTAATTATTATAGTAAATAAATTATTTAAAATGCTCCCTTTCTTAGTTTATTAGAAATACATTTCCTTTAAAAAATATATATATTATTGCTGATGTCATCATTTCTACCAATTAAACATCCCATCAGTGATGAGGCTTTCTGTTGTCTGCATCACAGCATATCATTGTAGCATTATATTGTAATATAACCTCCTCTGGTTGCAGGTACCACATGTAATATTTCATACCTAATTTATTATTATTATTATTTTTGTAAACACACAGATTCCATCTACACAGAGCGCTACATGCTAACTCCGGAAGAAAACTCAGCTTTCTATGATGTAAGTTGGAGGAGTGTGAGAAATGAAAAATGTCTGAAAAATGACTGTTTGAGGAGCGTGAGTCAGCTCAGAGAAACGCTGTGTGGTTTACACGTGTGCACGTTTGGAAAGTGTGTTTAAAAGGGATGTTGTGATCTGCGCAGAATTCCACAGTGACGGGCCGAGCGAAGTATTTCCATTCTGTTCAGTACCTGCTGGTGCACGGCACAGCGGACGGTGAGACACACACACACACACACACACACACACACACACACACACACACACACATTTGGAATTACCAAATCGAGACCCCCCACACAGCATGCATACACACACACACACACACACACACACACACTTTTAACAATCTCATTCATCTCAACATCTCATCTCATTATGTAACTCTTGCTTTCACGAGTGCTTTCACAAACACACACTTCCACATCAAAACCCCCCACATGGGTACGTGCATGCGCACACACACACACACACACACACACACACACACACACACACACATGCGAAGGGGCAAACACACATCCAGGTTAGAGTTCATTGGGAGGACCATGTGTCTTCACACACATTCAGGTTTGAGTTCATTTGTGGGGACAAAGTGGTTTCATTAGCACTGAAAGGTCACAAGGGGCTTTTTCTGGTCATTGTCTTTATTTTACTTACTTTTACTCAAACCTCACAGGTAACACACAGCACACACACACACACACACACACGATGAATCTTCTTTCACACAAAAAAAAGTCTTTCAATTTACACTCCAGTATGTGTTTCAATGTTCTTGTTTTATGATTTTTTTCCGCTACACTTGCTCTTCAGTCCCTATGACGTAGGTGGGTCAAAAGGTCCCTGTAATAAAACACACACACAAAAAACACACACACGCACACACGTATTCCTGTACTTGTGGGGACCAGATTATTTCAGAAGCTCAATAATATAAGTGATTCTTTTTGTTCCCGCAAGTTATTTTTTTAACATTGTAGGATCACAGTTATGTGTGTTCGGTAGCGTGCTTAGTGTGTTTCGCAAAGTTTAGTAAATTGCTAGCTACTCTATTATATATATATAGTGCAAATTTGATCAGATCACACAGATATTTTGTGCCTAAATTTATTCGCATTTGCTCCTAAGCTGATCGAAAGCAATCGCGTGCTTTCAAATATACTGTACGACTCGTCACATCTGATCAGGTTGAGGTATTCATATGTTTAGATTCGTGGTTCAATAAGCTCCATTGTGGTACCCAGTTGATTACTGTATCACGTCCGGTTCCTGAAACGTGGCCAGTGTGGATTTGTTTACGAGGAGGATGTCGGAAAACGTTTTAAAAATCTTTTCTGTTGAAATTTTTAGGATATTTAAATAAGAATTCTTTGTTGTGTTCAGAAAGAGAGAACCCTCGTTGACTACCCTCACAATATTTTCATTTGTAGTGAAATTTTCCTGCTTTTATTTCACTGCACATCATTCTGTGTATGGTCGCGCATGTGACAAATAAAATTAGAATCTGGTTTTATGGCAATGAAACTGGATTAGGTGGTGTTTATTAAAGCGCTTTAAAACATCTTTTGTTAAGTATTTATCAATTGATTTATGTTGAAATTGAACATTTTATTCATTTCACTTACAGTATATGGACTAAAATCACTGTCAAAAATAATTGTGTGTAAAAAAAAAAAAACGTGTGTGTAATTCTGTGTTTTGTCCGAGTTGGATTCCAAAATCTACGGCCACGACGGCTTACAGATACGAGATTTTGTGTGTTTGTTACAGTACAACTCTGAAATACACGACTCTGAGCGTTTACAGACACAAAACTCGTTTTTACATCTCCTCTGTTACACGGACGAATTGTGAAATTACACCCAGGAATGTAGTGTGTTACACTGCTGTATAGGAAGAGGAATCGATTCGGCACATGCGCCCCTCCACCGTTTTAAACCACTGCCACAAGAATGGCAGATCAGCAGCCGAGCGTCTCTCATCGTCGATGAGATGAGGGATGTTTTAACTATAGCAGGTAAGATTTTAGGAGTTTAAAACGGTGGGCGGGGCACATACGCTGAATCGATTCCTCTTCCCTCGGATAGTGACGCCTGCGCATGTGGCCTAGATGGCGTATTTTTGACGGCGATGTAACACACTACATTCGTGGGCATAATTTCACAATTCGTCCGTGTAACAGAGGAGATGTAAAAACGAGTTTTGTGTCTGTAAATATTTCAGAGTTGTACTGTAACAAACACACCAAGTATCGTATCTGTAAGCTTTCGTGGCCTTAGATTGTGGAATCCAACTTGGACAAAACACAGAATTACACACAAATCTTACGATTATTTTCGACAGTGATTTTATTCCACATGCTGCTCTGCTTGGCCACAGCGCAAAACTAACCTGCGTGACTTAATACTCCACTTGATATGACGTGTCACGTATAATAAAAAGGTTTTCGAACTTGCATAGAATGACACACTTGACATAAACTACCTGACAACAAGTACTCTTAGCTTAGCTACACAGCTATGTCCATCAGCCGCATTCCTCCCTCAACACATTGTACAACAGCAGCCTCATTTTGGCTTTAAACCCCCGAAAATGGAGTTTATGACTTTAGTGTTTGAACAACACGGAGAGTTCTGAGAAGACAAAGAATTGAAAGTCAAGCAGAAAAAACAGAAAAGACTTTTTAATTAGAAATTTAAGTGGAAGTGTCGTCATAAAAGCAGTGTGATGATATCATGTTTAGTTGAATTAACACTCTTCTGGTGCAGTAAGTGCAAAATGACACACAAATCGCCTCAGAGCAATATTGCATGCAAATGTTTAATTGAACGTTTTTTAGATAAATTGGCAACATTTTTTCAAAATAAATAAATAAATAAATAAATAAATAAAGTTGTAGTGTGTATTACTATTTGGTCAAACTTTTGTAACATTTGGGACTGAGATCCTGATACCTAAAACAGTGTTGTGACTGTAATGTTGTCATTGGACTTGTGTTCAATAACTGGTTAAAAGCACAGTTCCATGATGTGT
>JAAGKR010012207.1:0-17088 GCA_011419295.1 Clarias macrocephalus
TATATATATATATAAGCAAAATCTACTTCGCCCTGTGACACATCACAGCTGTGCTGATATTCAGCACAACACCACTCCCTCTTGTGTGATATTGGCTTTATAAAACTGTTTCAAAAACACTATTTATTATTGACAGATTAGGATTGTTTGTTCAGCTATTTTTCTGCACCAACACATATAATATCTTTCCATGCCTGGTGGAACTAACTAACCACATCAGGCAGAGCTGGCGACCGACAGTTTTAATTAACAGGAGTGAAATTTGTTTTAAATTCTTACCAGTACTAGTCAAAAGGTGAAGAAAGAATAAACATATAAGTGGTGAACAGTCCTGTAAATTATGTTTATTTCTCTTTATATTACCACTTCTGGTACCACTTCAATTCTGCTTTAGATCAGCTACATTAACTTCTGGGTTCCAGTGTTGAAGTCCTAATAGCTTTAAATGGAGAGCTAGTGCAATATGTAAGGTGTAAAAACACTGGTAGTGCCTTTGATCAGGTGTTGGAGAGCAATTTGTAATTCAGCCTTGTGTTGGAAGCTAGTTAGCTTTGTAGCCATGAATAAAAGAGCATGTGATTCTGGACCCCTTGAAAACCTAATATATTGTACTGACCCCCAGCCTTGATAAAGCCAACACTTTCCAACTGCTGTGGCTTTTATGGATCCCCTGTCACTCATCCGAAATATTACATTAAAGGGGTAAAGTGGCATACCAAACAATCCAAGTATAGTCCACATATCACATAAGTTTGAAAGATAGAGATCACATGATTTTTGCACAAATTTACAAAACTTAATCTAATTCGGTTTGCAGTGGCAATTTAGATCAATATTGTGCAGGTTTGAACACATTTAAGACTTATTAAGATAAAATGTTCCTTTCAAAAAGTAAATGCACTAATAAAAAAATGAATAACAAAACATATGGAATTTTAAATAGTTTCTAATGCATCAATTAAGAGATGCTTCTTTAAATGTTTAACTTGATAAGTATTTGTGTCCTAATAACAAATGATCTGAAACCTGTTACTAGGGAACAGATAGTTGTTTGGCTGCCAGTAACACCCACACCTAGAGCAGATAATACAGACAAGCACGTTTTTACTCTTTTTCTTTTTGTACTTCTCTTTAGATAGTTTCTTTTTCTCACTCATTACACTCACACTGCATGATGGGGACTGGCATTGGTAACCTGTTCATTGCTCCTTTTATACAAAAATATAATAAATAATATAAAAATGTTAAGCAAACGTGTTACTTGTTGTTTTTTATTTGATGCCACATCATCACTGGTTGAAACATGGAGGCTTCAGCGAATAAAAACACTTTTTGTTTAGTTTTTTAGCCCTGTCTAAGTAAACATGCAAGTTTGAGGTTTGATGTTTTTTACCTAGCGTCATTGTAATATTAGTTTGCATTTCATTTCAATGTATTCAAAAAGTTTCCAATGTACTTTGTGTAATGTTGTATGTTACACTGTTAACTAGTGCTAGTTTTGTTACACCATTAGCCTCTGCCAGTATCATATCTAATAAGGACCTGTCCAACCAGGATGTCGAGTGCTCCTTGCTCTCAAGCGGTGTACACGCAATTGTAAAGGAGCAATTGTTGGAGGAGCACAGTGTTTGCTTTGCATTGTCTATAACCATCTAAGTAGCTATTCATCATGCAAATTGGCTTAGGATAGGATTCAACATGTTTATTTCGCTAGTTAGCTAACTCAACTACTGTAATTTATATTGCTTTAAAAAGTTGCATAGCTCTCATAGTGTCTACATCAAGAAAAAAGCTGGCTAATGCTTTTTTTAATGATTATTTTTAAAGATGTATTTTGAATGATAGATTTCTTAAGGATAGAACTATAAATTAGAAATTCAAACTTGATCAGTAATTCAGTCTGATTACAACAAAGAAGTTTACCAGCCTACTCAGGTCTTTTTGGAACCAGGCTGCATACGCATTTCAGAGTTCTTTTATTTCCCAGTGTTAGATATTCACTTGCTTCTTAAGACACTTTACTAAACTAAAAAAAATCTATTTCATTTTATGTTTCATGCCTCCATGTACGCATCAAAGTTACATGATTTGAACTGTATTTTTTGTCATGACAGTTTTTAATCTCATTAAAACAACAGAGTAAATAATGCATTTGTAATCATTTATACTACAAGATAACACTGACCACACAATCATATTAAGCTACATAAATTTAGAAATGTTCTATCTATTTAATCTCTTAGTCATCTCCCTTATAAGGTCTTAGTAACTAAAGCTTTGATTTTCACTTCACCAGAAAATAAATAGTTGTTTTTGTGTGTTTTGGAGCGTTCATAAGCTTGTACAGTGCTGTTTATAGTTGGCAGAGCCTGACAGGGGGAAAAAAACTGCAAAGAGACTGGCAAATATTGCTCAATGTCTGTGATTTTGGTTGCCTCTTTATTTGAAGAATGCATTGTTTTATGCATCTCTCTCTCTCGCTCTCTCTCTCTCTCTCTCTCGCTTTGTCAGTGTGTGAGTATGTGTTCTGAAATCCATTTCCACCAAGGAAACAGGGGAGAGACAAATCAGCAGGAGTGTGGAGTGGGTAGAATGAAAGGAAACAACAGAAGGGAAAAAATGAGGGAGTAAAGTGAGGTGAAGAGATTGAAGAAAAAGAATGGACAAAGGAGAGAAAATGAGAAAATAGAAGAGAGAGAATAATATAAAAGAAGAGAATAAACAAAGCAAGAGAGTATATGAGAAAAATCCAACATTCAGCAAAGAAATGTTATGAAAATGCAAAACTAAGAAGATGAACAATAAACAGAAGGGGAAATAGAAACAGTTTCTTTCCAAAAAGAAAGAGAGAGAGAGAGAGAGAGAGAGAGAGAGAGAAGAAAAGTGAACAGAATAAAAAGATGAAAAAATAAGAGAGATAAAAGGTAAAGAAGATCACTATGCATGGATATATTTTTAGCGCTGCATAGCATGACCCAGAGAGGAAGGCTTGCTTAAATCGCCCTATGAAGGGGCATGTCTAATCCACAGGTCATGTCCAGCCACTGGGAACTATGCAAATGATATGCAAATTGACATGAATGCTAATTTCATGTTCGCTAAATGCCATTAAAGACAGCAATCTGTCATCTAACGAGAGGAGATGAGCTCTCTGTGGTGTGTGTGTGTGTGTGTGTGTGTGTGTGTGTGTGTGTGTGTGTGTGTGTGTGTGTGTGTGTGTGTGTGTACATGTGTGTATATATAAGCAGGTAAGATACTCGTCACGTCACACATACTGTTAACAGTATGAATGCATATACACACACGAACACACATACACACAGAAACATGGACACAATCAACAATTTTGCACCAACAAAAAATGCAAGAGGCACACTCTTACTGATTATACTGATTAACTATGCCATTAACACTAATTACACCCCCATAATAATACTATGTGTGTGTGTGTGTGCGTGTGTGTGTGCGTGTCAGAGAAGGAGCGCTGGAGAAAGAAATGGGAACATAGATGGGGTTTACAGATTGTGTTTCCGGAACACTGCTGATTCCATCCACTGTGCCAGGACGTTCTCAGTGGGTGGGAGGGATAGCAGACTCTCTCCCCTGTCCATCTAAGAGACGTTAGTCAATTGTGCATAACTGTGAGCTTTTGTATTTGGAAGAGGGTGGACAGCACTTTAACTTGAGTGTATTACACTGACATTTTAACCAGAATGAGCAGCTATTCAAAAAGAC
The DNA here is from genome assembly GCA_011419295.1 of Clarias macrocephalus. Lineage (NCBI taxonomy): Eukaryota > Metazoa > Chordata > Actinopteri > Siluriformes > Clariidae > Clarias > Clarias macrocephalus. Next base: position 3,736 of record JAAGKR010012207.1, read on the forward strand.
TTTTGAGCTATTCAAAAATGTTTGAGAATATGCCTACATTAAGCCATTTTGTTTGTCCATCCAGATTAAACACTCATAAAAAACAACAACAACAAAAAAACAGAGTTAGTCCAGAAGAGAAATGAAAAGAAATAATCACCCAAAACAATATCAGAAAAGGTATACTATTTCAACTTTTATATGTGTGTGTGTGTGTGTGTGTGTGTGTGTGTGTGTGTGTGTGTGTGTGTGTGTGTGTGTGTGGGTGTGTGTGTTTGTCTATAAAAGGAGCTGATTTATACATTTAGCTTCGATCAAATAATCTGATTGGACAAGATGCATTCCATGAGGGGTGATAATAGACAATAACAGCACTGGGGTCTTTAACTATATGTAATCTAATTACACTAACTGTTGGTCGCATGGATGTAGGTAGGTCGGTACTGTCTGCAGTACTAGTAAGTCAAAACTAGAGCAGCTCCCACATTCAAAACTAGTCAAGGGAACACGGCAAGCAAGAAAATAATATGATAATGATAATGTTACATCATCTTAAACAACACTTTGTCTCCTTAGTAATTGCTTCTAAGTTGTTCCAAATTACCACTGAACCAAAAACTTCTGATCCCAAATCCCTCTCTAACCCCTGATCACGGGCACTACATGGTGTCTGGAACAAGGGATTGTACAGAATACATATTAAAATCCCCAGTGTTGATTTGCCATTTTCAGAGTTTATATGAATCCATCTGGACTCATATAAACACTTCTGGGTGGTAATTTAACACGCTAAGTGTTAATTCAACATTGGGGAATTTTCTGTGTAATGCACTCGCTTCATTTTATGCTATTTGGGATTCAACCCCAGAATCAGGAAGTTAGCTGATATTCTAAAGCAGAATAAATAGCAATACAGTATAAAGAAAGCCAACCCCAAGTTTCTCAGGACTGACCACCATCTGTATACTGTAGTTTACCTTCCTAAGCTTTTGGCTACATAGAACCAGCAAGAATTTTAAACAACTTTCCCCAGTTAATTAAACTCGCAAACTGTTGCAATTAGTTATCTAACCAATCAAAAGTTTGGACACAACCTCTAATCGAATATTTTTTTGTTTTGTGATTTATTTTGTACATTCATGAAAAATACTGAAGATTAAAAACTATGAAATTACAAATAGAGAATTAGGTAATTAAGTAACAACAGATAGTTGTTATTTTAAGACATGAAGTTCAGCTGTTCTGGAATAATTCTTGTAAGAACTGTATTTGTCATGTGCATTTGCAAAACCTATCAAGCACCATGATGAAACTGGCTCTCATGAAGACCATCCCATGAAGGCAAGACCAAAACTTGCAGAGTTTTGCTGAGGAGAAGTTCATTTAGAGTTACCAGCTTCAAAAATCACCAATTAAAAGCACATCAGACTGGAGACATTATGAAGGCTTTACAGATCATAAGTAACAGGCACATCCATATCACCTGTTTTCAATAATATCAACTGTTCAAAGGAGATTACAGAATATTTTGGATGCGTTCGGCACTGATTTACAATGTAGAACTAAAAATCATGAAAAACCATTGAATTAGAGTGTATGTCTGAATATGTGTCACGGCTTCCACTTGGAGAAAAACAATGCTAGTTATAACAGCAGAAAGAGGCAAAGGACACGTATTGAAACATTAAGGGAAAGATAAAGTAATTAAACAACACAAATGCATAAAATAAGTGATTGATATTACAGAATGGAAAAATGGATGTCAGGTGATAAGCTTTTTAAGTATTAAAATATTTTTACTGTATATAATTATGCTTATAAAATCACAAAATATAATGGTATATTGTGGTAATCCTGTAATCAATGCATAAAATCAACCTAGTGCGTAAAATGCTCTCATTGTAATTTACTGTTGGTACTCAAGTAGGGACCCTTCATGAAAAGGGGGGTTAAAAAGAAGAAAATCTATGAGGAATAACAGTAGTTCATGCACTGCACACAATAATAACACTAGTTTTGTTGTATAAATTCAAAGTAGTTTTATGTACTTCAGAGAGACCATCTGTTTACTTACTGTCTATAGGTGAGTTCAGTAAATTGCAGAAAGTCTTTTTCTGTTCAATAGAGTATATTATGCCTTCCTTTCTTTTTCTCTGATAATGCCCTGCGCTTATTAATCCTAGGTAAATTAAGAAGATCCTGGCAGACACACACACACAATAAGTTAATTAATGTAAGCATGTATGACCATAATCACACCTCTGGTTTAAAGTCATGTTTATTTGCCTGGATAAATGATTAGTATAAATGTGCCACAAGCGAGGTTTGCACATGCTGTGTGTGTGTGTGTGTGTGTGTGTGTGTGTGTGTGTGTGTGTGTGTGTGTGTGTGTGTGTGTGTGTGTGTGTGTGTGTGTGTGTGTGTGTGTGTGTGTGTGTGTGTGTGTGTGTGTGTGTGTGTGTGTGTGTGCATTCCTCCAAGACGATGGATGGCTTTGATAGGATATTGGCCTGAAGGAAGTCCTGGTGTTGGTCTCAGACAATTTAATTACCATCTACGATTAACATGAAGAGCACAAGGAATAGGATGTGTTTGCTCTCTGCAATTCACTTAGCTTTTCTTACTGCTTGCCCTTCATATGATGTACCCCAGTGATACTTAAAGCAAGTTAAGTAATGGTTGGTGTCTGGTGCTTGCTTCAATAATTTTGTTCTGGAGAAAAATGGAATTGTAACTTGACTATATTTATAAAACAATTAGTTCTAATTGAGTAATCTGATTGGACAAAATGCATTCCACAAGTGCCTGCCTGCCAAAAACCACATTTAAAGCCAATTTCAGCAAGCAAACACATTTGATAATGTTATGTCATCTTAAACAACGCCTTGTCTCCTTATAATTGCTTCTAAGTTATTCCAAACTACCTACTGTACAAAATCATCTGTGTTGTTTTCTTCACAGCTGAAGTAAGCTAACCAGCTTCCAAAACAACTAAATCTCTTTCTAACCACTAATCAATGGGACTACTTGCTGTGTGGAACAAGCGATTGTACACTACATAGTACGCTAGCTTTCCATTTACAGTGAAACCTTGGATTACGAACGCATTCGTTCCGTAAACCAAATTGTATTTTCTCATAGGAAATAATGGAGACTCAAATTATTTGTTCCACAGCCCAAAAAAATAAATACATAAAAATAATTAATACAAAAAAAAAAATCCCGACAGATAAGCGTTTCCATTTGTGCGCACAGGCGCTGTGTATGTGTGTGTGTGTGTGTGTGTGGAATGAGCCCCTACTCTCTCTTACACAGTAAAACTCCTCCCCCCCCCCCCTCTTTTTAAGTTTCACAACACACACACATAACAGAAACACTGTTTTAAAAAAAGAAATCTCTCTAATGACACTTGACTGAGCGCAGACTAACGGAATCACTGCTGTAAGGTAAAAATAAAACAAATTAACCTGCACTTTACCTTTGAAAAGAATTGCGACAGAGCAGTGCTTCTGTGTTTGGAAGGCGACGGGGTTGTGTGTGTGTGAAGGCAGTGTGAAGGAGGGGGGGGGGGGTTGATGTGCGATTTGGTGTGTGTGTGTGTGTGTGTGTGTGTCAAAGTGCATGGTGTCAAATGACGCATGTGCACTCAACTTGCAGGCTGATACAGAGACAGAGAGGGAAAATGAATCTTTAACCTCTCTAATGAGACTTTCTTTTGCTTTACACACGCACACACACGTGTGTTATAATAAACAGTACACGCACTGTACACACTCACATATAAACACGAAATAAAAGATGTTTTACGCGCACACACGTGGTCACAGTGTTACAGTAAACAGTACACATGTGCACTGAGAGACGCGCACTAAGACCGAGCATGGGAGACGTTTACCCACAATTAGAGAGAGAGAAACCATTGGCTCAGTTGTGATCAAGTGCATGCGTGATACATGATACTCTGTACTCGTAAACCAAGACTTTCGTTAGTTTTCCAAGTCAAAATTTATTTAAAATCTTTACTCGTCTTGAGGTACACTCGCAAACCGCGTTACTCGCAATCCGAGGTTTCACTGTATGTTATTCACAATTCAACAATGAAAGCCAGGAAATTAGCTGATATTCTAAAGTGGAAAAAGTGGAAATCTAGAGGAAATCGCACAAATTTCTTAGGACTGTGCACCACCTCCATGGTTTATTATCCTCACTTTTTGGCTACATAGTATCGGTAAGAAATGAAATTTTTATTTAAAAAAATTATTACTTTCACCCTTGGTAATTAAACAAACTCTCAGTTGCAGACTCAACATTATTTCCTCCAGTCAAGGAAGGATAGGTGTTGGCGGAGCATAATACATAGTTAAAAGAAAGGAAAGAAATCATACTGTGTTGAGAATGAATGGTATTTGTAGAACTGTTGCTGCCTACAACCATATCACAGCCATGCTGATATTCAATACAACAGCACAACCCTGAGCATGATATTGCTTCCCAGTTCCAAAAACAAAGGGAACTGTAATGACATTGTTTGGCTCTTCAACAAAAAAAAAAAATCACTGCATTTAATTCATTTCAATATTAAATACCAACACCAAAGGATAGACATTTGGAAATGCCCACATATATATATTCAAAACCATCATATAGTGTTTAATTAAACAGTTATAGTGTATACTATGATAGATTTGATTGTGCTAAAACTAACCCAAATTAAAGATAGGTCTGCACTTGCAGAGCTGCACTTGCCTCAGTCCTTGACACATACGCTCATACGTTTTTCAAGCCAAAAAATAAATAAGAACTGCACCAGACAGAACAGCAGTTGGAGGCAAACAATTAACCAAACGACATCAAGTCAAATAACAAAAGATAGCACCGACAAAAGAACACATTTATAGCATTGTTGCATGGGTACTGACCTTGTGCTTATGACCTTACTAGCCATCTCACATGGGTGCCGACAATGTGCTATCACACATTAACCAGTTTGAGTCCTTTTGTTCCAACTGTTTCCTTTCCTGATCTCTGTTTGGTACTAAATACCGACAAAATCACAGCATCTACTTTGGCAGAAGGCACAGTAACTTTGATTTCAAATGGAGTGCCAGCTGCACATAGAGGTGTATAAATTGCGATTATGTTTGCAAAAAAAAAAAAATTAAAAAACAGGTAAGAAGGTGTGATTGTACCATAGCTGAGTGAATATGGTGTATTGTTTTAATTTATCTATCAAATCTTTTATTTATGAATGAAATTCATGTTAGCTGAAATGTTATGAGAACTGGCTATACCATATTGGGAATCTCACTCAGGGAATTTGGATCTGTAGCGGAAAGGCACACATGCTCCTTACACTTTGAATGCCAAGAGGTGCGTTTCCCTTAGTAAAAGTGTTTGTCACTGAAAAATACATGAACAATTACAAAATAACCTTTTCCACTGGCAAAACACACTGTGCTTAATAATGCAAGTTGTAATTGTATCCCCTCAGTTTTGTTTTCTTCTTTTTATATTACTTAAGCATTTACTAACAACCAGGTTACATCTACACATGCGCACATACATTGTGACCAATAAACCACCAAGGGAAAGAGAAAAGATATAGACAGGTTAAGTGAGGTGATAGAGAACCTGGGATATTTGCTCTTCCAAAACCAATGACCAAACCATACCTACCAAACACTCAGAGCAAAGCATGCACCAAACACAACCAACTGGTGCAAATACAATTAAAATAAACTGTCACTTTAGCAGACATGTAAAAAGACATTTTTCACATAAATCAATTTCATTTTGCTAATACACTTTTTAGCTTTTTCATTTGTATTCCTATTTCGTACTTTAATAGAATATTCTATTTTTATTTTTATTGTATCCTCCAGCGCAATTTATTTCTCACAGAGGAATCCTTCTTTTTAAGTCACATGCATTTGTATAAACATTTCACGGCATATCATACTGTATATGGCTGTGTATTTAACAAAATTTGAATTTGATTTGAAGACAAGTTTTTTATATGGTGAAACAGAAATCAGACCAAAAATACAAGACAAAATCACTTCCTACCCAAAGAAAGCAGGCAGTTAGAAGCATGCAGTAAGTTCAACAGAGCAAATGGGCAAACAGGATGGAGTTACAAAGGTGGCAGAGCAAAATAAAGCAGCACGCAAGTTATGCGAACACCAGCCTAGTTTAGGAATTCTGAAACCGAAGAAGAAGCCAAAAAGGAAATGTTAATGCCCAATCCAAGGTATAACTTTATGCTTAATGCACTAGAAAATAGACTGAACAAATGCCTTAGAGATTATCCTACGGGATAGCTCATTGTTGGTTTACCTCTTGCCTTTCATGTAAACCTCCCTGGGGATCACTCCAGCAGTAACGAAGTTTAACCAGCCTGATGAAAGTCACAACATGAATAACCACTAGAGAGAGGAGCAAGTTTCAGTACAGCAGCCAATTTTGTGCTTTCATGATACAGGCAACAAGACGCGAGGACCCATCCCTGTATATCCCTCTTTTTTTTGTTGCACTAAAGAGACAATGAGCCTCCAGTTAGTATCGATGATTAAGGTCCTACAGGACCATCTTATGGATGTGGTGTCCTGTCAGCAGCTAAATGGGACAAAGCTGTAGTCTAGCCTGCAACAACTAAACATACTGTATGTGCATATCTCATAGAAAATCTAAAGTCCCACATCTTTTCCAGAATAACAAAATGTTACCATAATACCACTACATTTGGTTTCGCAGAAATAAGAGAGACTTCATAGGAACGTATCTCATTCAGACATGCGGATTGTATGATCATTAGAGATTCCCAGTGGTTGAATATGCTTCTGTGTATTACATGCTGGGTATTGAATCTTTTGCTTCATTGAACGAAAATAGGAAAAATGACAAAATCCTGACTGATGAAATGACGACAATAACTAATACAATCCTATGAAACAAAATAATACACCTGACAAATAATATATTCTGTATCCTGGAATTACTTTTTAACTGCTCCAGGGGGCTTTATCATGGTTGAGCAGGTGAGATATGCAAAGAAAAGAATTTTACTGTACTGCAATGTATATGTTACAAGTATTCACAATACTAGTCTATAATATGTCTTGCTAGCTACTTCAGCCTAATAGTTTCAGTATTCAGTAATTGTTCACTCCACCATCCACCCACCCACCTGCTTTCATCATCGTGTTAAGGCCCATGTGTATTTGGAAGGCTGTAACTAATCAGACCTTATCAATTATGAAACAGTGGTTTATGTTTTGTGCGTCAGTTCTGAGTGTGTGTCGATTGTTAGAACAGGGAAAAAAAACTACCTCCACAAACTTATGACTCACAATGAACATTTACTCAGAATTCATTAGCACATCCAGATTAATTATGAATTACCACACGAAGTGGAAACAGCAGGAAACAGAGAGAGATGGTAAGCGAGAGAGCAGAAGAGAGGTATAAAGAGATTAGGGTTGCCACCTTTGAAAAATAAAAATAGGTAACAACTTGTGTGTGTTTGTGAATGTGTCTCTATCATTCAGAAGCAGTCATTTTTACTGCATGGTACAGTATGCGCAAAACCCTAAATCACACAATATATATATATATATATATATTTTTTTTTTTTTTTAATAAAGGATTAATTTTCAGCAGACTTTCTTCAGCTGTATCACAGAGCTATAGTCAGACCCATAAGTATTTGCAAAAAAATTTTTGCCTCTTTAAATCAGCACAATAAATGAAGCAATGAAAGTTGTGACTGAAGTATGGATGCTCTAAAATGTTGCATTAAACATTTAGGAGTAACAGCAAATTTTATGAAGTCTGTCTATTTTCTTTATTATACTTACTACATACTTTACAGGCTCAAAAATAATTGAACAAACAAGCACTCATAAATTTCTGAATACTTTTTTAACATTCAGCTGTTAAAAAACAAAAGCTTTGCATACACTGACTAAAGCAGGCACATGAGGGACACATGGTTATCACCAAATGCTACAGTAAGTGTGGGTCTTTCTGCCTTCAATTTTATCATTTATATACCATATATGAAAATTCCATTTCTACAAAACAAACAGCCTTTTATTCACATGTACTTATTTAACAGGACAGTGAAATAGTTTCACTTCTTCACGTCTTCGCATTTTGTAACTTTGGAAGGAAGTTGATGTCAGAGCACAGGGTCAGTCATTTCTTCTCCGGCCAGGTGTTTTTTCTTTAGTTGTCTTCCATGGTCTTTTAGGTCTTTTGGTGATGCTGAGCTTGCAAGTGCATTCCTTCTTTTCAAAACTATGCCAAGTTGTCAGTTTGGCTATTATGACATTTATTTACCATAATTAATGATGGCACCACTTTGACAGGTCTGTTTTTCTTTTTTTTCTTTTTAAGACTTATGATGTCTTTATGATGTTCACTTACATCGACATTACTTTGGAGACATATAGAGAGTTCTCATGAACAGCTATCAAATGCAAATTCAACACTTGAGATCAACTATATATCAACTCAATCACCTGCAGGCCATAATTGTCCATCAAAATGCTTTTCAGACATTTGTCCAATTGCTTTTGAGTGTGTGAAAATGGAGGGACTTAAATGACTGTCATTTTGTAATGGATAATAATAATGCAATAATTTTGTTAAATCACTCAAATTGAAGCTGAATGTCTACAATTACACTGTCCAAATACATATAGACATGAATGCATATAATTTAAACCATGCAGTTACTTGTGGGTATAAGCTAAGGCTACTGTTACTCTTAATGTAAGGAAACATTACTGCACTGTAGCGGTTCAACAAGTCGGAGAGAAACAGGAACATCAAACTCCACAAACGGGAACATCAAGTCCCCCCCCCCCCCCAAACCCCGCCGGCCCCCAGCTTCGATCTGATACCTGTTGACGAGAACTACCATGAGAGCCCATTTCAATTTCTGTGTATGTAAGGGTTAGTGTCTTATGCCCTTGCACTGTAGAGGAGCATGGTTGGTGACCAGTGTGAAGTGTCACCCTTCTAGATAGTACTTTTCCTCTATTGCCCACTTAAGGGCACGTGCTGCACTCTTTATTGCTGCATGTTTTTGTTCTGAGTTAGAAAGTTTTCTATCTACATATACAGACCTGGAACAGGTGGGCAAAGTCAGGGTTCAGGATGACAGGAGTATTAGTAAAGTGGGTTTTCAATTGCTGCAATTATTTCTCCTCTTTTGCCATCTAACAGACTTTCTCTGGGCGTCTTTTTATTTTTTTTAGGAAATCTGAGCATGGGGCTGCCATAGAGGAGAAAAACAGGGAAACAAAACCCGATAGTAATTAGCTAAACCCAAGAAAGCATGTACCTGTCTCTTTTGTGGGTCCGATGCAGTCCATCTTTCCTGAGTTCTTCTACAACATTCCTGAGGTGGAACAGGTGATCTTTCCAGCTACATGATTTGACAACATTGTCCAAGTAGGCAGCGGCATATGGCTGGGGTGGCATGCAGGCTGAATAGGAGGACCGGGTAGTGCCAATGGCCTTGTTTGGTGCTGAAGGTGGTCTTTTCCTTAGTCTCAAGCATAAGCACGAACTGCCAGTAGCCTTAGGTGAGATCAACTCATGTCTGAGTTGAGATAAACCATACCTTTCATCCACTTCTGGCAGCAGGTATCCATCTAAGTCTAATATCTGGTTGAGCCTCTGGAAGTCATTACAAAGCCAGATCAACCCATCAGGCTTTGGTACCATCACTATGGGGCTGGACCAAGGGCTTGTGCTCTATGAAGCCATGTCAAAGCATACCTTCGATTTCTGTGCTAATGCCACAACGCTTCCGGGGCTTGGTATAGGTGCATTGAACAGGTCCATGAGCTTGTTGATGCTGCGTGAGCATCAGCTTCTTTCCAAATCGCAGCCCTGCTCAACAGATGAGAGAGTACTAAGAGCTGAGAGGCATGGCAAAAGTCCAATCCATATTTATCTGATATAATCTCTCGCATAATGCAAGAAGATTTTTTTTCATACGCTACTATCGGGGTTGCAGAGATTCCCCCTACATCATCACCCCGCCTTCTCTATCATCATAAGGTATTCCTCCATTCATCCCGGTCACACACTGACTTACAAGCACCGCTCCTCTCCTCCAATCCTGCTATGCCAGCATGCTGAAATTCCTCTGTGTTTTAATAAATCTCTCACAATATCTGTTTGTTTCCCATTGGGTTCACTCTCATTCAGCCTCACCCATGACTGTTTACTGTGGCTATGATGGACCCAGCAGATACTTTTCACCTCAGGCCAAGTCTCTGCACTAAGCACCCCTTCTGATGTCAAATTACATTGGCCAAAAAAGCTCCCGCAGCAAATCTCCCTAACATTATATCATCTGTCAACACAGTTTCAACAGCCATGCACTGCACTCCCTTCAAATTTGACACCCCAGCTCGGCCCAACCTTGTCTTTCCAATCCTCAACCCTACAATGGAGATTTCTTGTTGCAATCCTCTATGTAACTGGAGCTTCAGCCCTCAACCTTCCCCGCTGAATGCTCCATCTGGGATGCTAATGACACTTGCTGTGCCACCTTTAATACCTTCACTAAGGAGATAAGAAGGGTATTCAACCACTCCCATGGGGGCATGTAGGCTGCCAGGGAGCTACTGGAGCTTTGTCGAGGGTCCTGATCTGCTTATGATTACATCTTAGTGTTCTGAACTTTGGCAGCCACCACTGGGACACTCAGGCCTTGTATGACACCTACCTGAAAGAATTTTCTGAGCTGGTCAAGGGCCCTGACAATTTCACTGGAGGAGTGGCAATGCTGAATTCAGGCAGTGCCATGCCTCTACTGTGGTCAGATGGGACATCTGCTCCTACAGTGCCCATTAACAGCAAAGCTCCCCCAGTGAACCTAGGTGCACTAGAAGGAGCTGCTCATTTACCTAGAGGCTGATCAGTTTTTCCTGTCATATACCTCTTTGATAACCGGGACTGCATTACCTGGGCCACCATTGTCAGGCCGTGCTCCTTCTTTTGATCACCCAGCAAACTATCCCTGTCACCCTGAGGACATCGGGAAACCACTGCGAAGAGATTTCATTCCTGATCATGCATGAAGCTCAGTGCCAGTTGGTTTTCAGACGTCCCTGAACCATCCATCACAACCCACAGATAGATTGTAGAAACAATGCCATTCTTGGATGGAGCTCCCTCCGTCTGGCTTCTTGCCTAAAGTCTGCTCCTTCCCCACTCCCATCATCACCACCCCTGGGGATTTCCCAGAAACAGAATAGGCTCTGGAATGGGGGCACAGCTCAACCTGGGGGCAGCACGCACACCAGCCCTTATTCAACAACGTTCCTGGTGGAAGAATGCCTGGGGAGGTCACCCGCCACTTTATGAGTGTCCTGCGATTTTTGCACCAGAAATAAGACTAGCAACAAATCCCCCCCCCCCACAGCCCCCTGAGACCTCTTCCAATTCTCAAACAGTCCCTGATCCCACATACCACATGAGCTCATGCATCAAATGGCTCCATTCTTGAAGCCAGATCAAATATGCTGTTCCCTTCTCAGGAGAAGGAGGTCTCAGTCCCTTCTGCCCAAGCTTTCATTTGTCAATGCAGAAAAACTTGGCTGAATGCAAGCTCAATGATCCACCATTCCAATCGATCAATCGATCAATCGATCAATCAATCAACATTTATTTGTATAGCACCTTATAGCAACCTAAGTCGAACCAAGGTGCTTCACAGCATTAAAACAAAATTTTAACTTAAAAAAACTTTTTTTTATTAAGTTTTTTAAAACTAATTAAAATTATAAAAAATACATGAAACTAAAAATATTAAAAGCCATTCTATATAGGTGCATCTTAAGTTTTGCATAAAAAAGGACAGGAGAGGACATGCAAACTGAATAAAAACAAGTTCTAGCTCAAAGCTATTGTAGCTTTTACATGGGAGTAAACGGCTGCTGAAATTTTGCAGCCAGTCCTCCACCATGACGGGACACTCGCAGCATACTTAAGAATGAATAGCCGTCAGGGAGAAGCTCAGAGAAGGCGCTGGTATCACCTCGTTTTAGTCAAGTCTCTGTGAGCAAAATAAAATCCAAATCACGAGTGGAACACAGATCATTCAAAATGAAAGTCTTATTTGTGATTGATCGAGTGTTCAACAAGACAGCACATACTGGCTTACAGCTCACAGTCTGCTTTGGGGCTCGACTTAACGGACAGAGATTTTCCTCGGACACAGCCTCGTGATCCTCACTGGCTGGCGACAATGAAGTGAACACCCGCCATCTGGGATGGCCATTCTGAGCCACCAATAACTGTACTCCTGAGAGCAATGCAGGTCAAAATTCCTGTATTCAGTATATGCTTCATTTAAAGCAAAATCAGGATTATCCACACAGGAGGCCGGGTAGGCTTTCAGGTTGACGAGGGCATGATTGGGTGCATGCTACAGGATGCTTTCTCTGTGACTTTCCAGAGAACCTTCTTCCCGGACTGGGCTTCCATGGCCCTTTTATAGGTTATATGTGACAGTGAGATCGTGAGCCATAATCTGCGTCCAGGCCTATTGTGTTAGGGCGCCCGCCCCTACCCTAGATACAGAGGAGCTGTCCACGGTGCTGAAGAGTGAATCCTCTTCGTACTGTTCAAATGCAGAGTTGTCCAATTTAAATGGGCAATGGCTTGCAGGCTACCGTCACAGCATTTACATTATGTATTCAAAATCACACATTTTTATGCATATATGACAATGAGACAGACTGACACAAACACTGTCTGTGTGTGAACTTGAATTTTGTTTTAGCACAATTTAGCAGTTAAATTTAACTTCGCAAGCTATTTAAAGTTAGCAAAAGCCTACTATTAGTTAGCTAAATCTACAAATTATAAGTTAGCATGACACGACATTGATACCTAGCTACCAATGCCACAGAAGGTTGTATCTATTTTTGGTTAAAAGGTACCACGTGAGGTCATTAGTTCACTAAAGTTTCAGTGAAAACAGTGTCTCTCTTTATCCCACTTTGTCTCTCATTAAATTTTTAGGTTTTCTCTCTCTCTCTCTCTCTCTCTCTCTCTCTCTCTCTCTCACACACACACACACACACACACACACACACACACACACACACACACACACACACACACACACACACACACACACACGTGCACACATAGGTGTGTGCGTTAGTGTGTGCACATGTGTATTTGTGTGCGTGTGAGAAAGAGAGAGATGACTATCAACAAATAAAATGATCCTCATCTTTTGTTTGTACATGTATTCACACGCACACACACACACACACACACACACACACACACACACACACACACACACACACACACACACACACACACACACACACACAC
>JAAGKR010012208.1:0-17080 GCA_011419295.1 Clarias macrocephalus
GCAACAGTAAAAGACCTTGGTGTGATTATGGATTCTAGCCTTTCATTTGAAGCACATGTAGATAATATTACCAGGATAGCATTCTTTCACCTTAGAAATATTGCTAAGATAAGAAACATATTGGCACTAAATGATGCAGAAAAATTAGTTCATGCCTTTATCACCTCTAGGTTGGACTATTGTAACGCCTTACTGTCTGGTTGTTCAACTAGGTGTATAAACAAGCTTCAGTTGGTGCAGAATGCAGCAGCGAGGGTCCTTACTAGAACCAGAAGATACGAGCACATCACCCCTATCTTATCTACACTGCATTGGCTCCCTGTGAAATTTCGCATCGATTTTAAGATACTACTTTTGACATTTAAAGCACTAAATGGTCTCGCGCCGCAGTATCTGAGTGAACTGCTAGTGTCTTATGATCCGCCACGCCTCCTTCGATCAAAGAATACAGGCTGCTTGTCAGTACCGCGTATTATTAAAATTACAGCAGGGGCAGAGCTTTTTCTTACAAAGCCCCAAAGTTATGGAATAGTCCTCCTATTAATGTTCGGGACTCAGACACAGTCTCAGTGTTTAAGTCTAGGCTAAAAACCTATTTATATAGCCAAGCATTTTTGTAAATAGATCAGTCTTAGGTAAAGGAGTAGATCTGGGGGACTCATGGACGTAGAGTATTCTGGTGAACTGTTATGTTTGGATGCTGTCTTCCCCACTCTCATTGATCACTCTGGTTTGTTGACAGTGAGGTGATTGGGAGCCCTCATGCCTGTTTCCTTCTGGCTCTCCCTTTTAGTTATGCTGTTATAGTTAGTCCTGCCAGAGTCCCTGCTTTCACTTTGCACTAAATATACATTCACCTTATACATGTTTGACTGTGACCATATCTAACTGCCATCTCTCCTTATCTTCTGCTCTCTTCTCTTCTGCTCTTCTTCCTCTCTCTCTCTCTCTCTCTCTCTCTCCTTTTCCCTCTCCCTGTCTCTCTGTCGAGCTATACATGTGGCTCCTGAGTTGCCAGTGATCCAGACCCCTCTGCCCTTTTGGACCTGTCTAACTCGTCTTGGAGTCCTGCTTCTGGCTAGAGATCTTGTCGCATGAATGCCCCGTGTGGTCTGCCTGGGATGCGTGTGGTGGCTGGGGATGGTTTTCACAAAGACTGTCCTTTCCTCGATTGATGCTGACAGCTGTTCTCTGGGGACCTGTGACTTCAGTTGTTCGATAGCTCAGGACTGGAATTTCCTACAGTCTACCTCCAGGAACAAACTTGACTCCATTTAATTTAAACACTTCTCCTGTTATAGTGAACTTCCAGTCTTACACATTATTATGCTGATCAATCCCTGCTGTCCGCTTTCACCCAGGTGAGGATGGGTTCCCTGTTGAGTCTGGTTCCTCTCAAGGTTTCTTCCTATTACCATCTCAGGGAGTTTTTCCTTGCCACTGTCGCCCTCGGCTTGCTCATCAGGGACAATCTTATCATTTTGATTCATACAGTAGGAGCCACACGAAATAGCCGCGGCCATGTGAATGCTGTGCGGATCCCGTGCGGCTTCCCTTTGGACCCCATGGTCACCCCTCCCTCTCCTGCCAGGAAGGTGTGTCAAGATTTCACAGTAAACACGCCCATTCAAGCTCTATTTATTCATTTGCCTGGTGCCACCACTAAATGGTGCTTTGTTCTCAAGAACCCGTTAACACAAGCCAACAATTTTGCTGCGCTGAGTTGCAATCACGTGATTTTAACAAAATATGAACACGAAGTGTGTTGAAGCCATGAAGTACATTTTCAATAAATTTCTATAGTATTGAACTTCATTATTACGTAGATGTAAATGTAACCTTTTGCATATTTGTGACTATTGGCTTACGTAAAGGTCATAGGTCAATTTCATATGTTTACGGTAACAACTGTTACGTGTTTGTTTTATTAGAAGAAGGAAGGACTCGGTGTTAGACAGTTTTTTGACCGTTCTTTGAAACCACGTTTAATTTGAAGCTTAAAAAAGTGTAAATAGTTCTTAAGTTTAATTTGTTGAGTGTTTGCATTCAGACAAAAGAAGAATAAACCGATACACTACAGGTTTTGTGGTTTTACGCGTCAAATCCTTTGTACAAGTCCTTATAGAGATGGCGAAGAACAGGAAAACATAGATCGCCATTACAAAGTGCTTCTGCCTTTTTATAAAAATAATAATCATGTTTTTTTGCTGTTTGTGTCCAGCATTGTATAATTATTTCATCCATTATTTGACCACATCTGAAAATCATAGCTGGAATGTGATTGTGAATTTATGATAAAGCTGTTCATCGGTGTGCTGTGAACCCGCGGCTCTTACTTTCACAGAAATACTCCCCCAGAAGCTCACCGCCTCTTGCAATAATGCAGATCAAACATACATCACCTGTCCATAAATAAAAAGGAATATTTAAGCATATACTCAAAATGTATTTCACTTAAACATTACAGATTAAAACAAGGAAAGTAGACGCGCTGAACTTCAGTTCATTATGATGCGGATAAATGGTCCAGGAAGGAAACGGGTTTTATTATTTTACAAAATCTGAAAATACTCAGTAAATTTATTAATTACACTCAAAGTATCAACTCCAACTATGAAGTCTGATTTAATTGATACCATTAAACATTTATTTGTTTCTATTTATTTTTGCTGGCAAAATACATTTTAGGCAGAGACGTCTGCTCGGTCTTGTTAATTTATTTTAAACCACTCAATTCTGCCAATTCCCCCATCAGTGAAACTGGTTTGATAAGTTCACCCCAATCATGAATGAAAGGTGAGAAGAGGAATTACAGTAACTGGGGGTTCCAGACAAACAATTTGAAACTGACTTTACCACTTTGGCTTGAATGCCAGACAACCGTTGCAGGTGAAAGTTTGCAGTGGGCACAAGACCATGTGACCTGGACAATGCAGCAGTGGTCTACCGTCCTGTTCACTGATGAGTGTCGGGTCACCGTTGCTGAAAAAGGCGAGGTGAGCGATACGCTGAGGTCAACATGGTCTCCAGGGTTTGCTTTGGTGGAGGAGGTGCAACAGTCTGGGCAGGCATCACCAGTCAGCGCAAAACAGATTTGGTTATTGTAGATGGCTCAGTCACTTCACTCAGTCACTCTTACCTCAGAGACATCATAGAACCCATCATTATCCCCCAATTCCACCAGCACAGCCCCAAATTTCTGTTCAGGGATGATAATGCTCCAACACATCATGGCAGAATTGTCACAGCTCAAGTTCTACTCATAGGACCACAAGCAGCCAAAAGTAAGCTTTCTGATCACACTGTAACTTTAGATGGCCTTTCTGTTCCATCAAGTGCAACAGTAAAAGACCTTGGTATGATTATAGATTCCAGCCTTTCATTTGAAGCACATGTAGATAATATTACCAGGATAGCTTTCTTTACCCTTAGAAATATTGCCAAGATAAGAAATATATTGTCACTAAACAATGCAGAAAAACTAGTTCATGCCTTTATCACCTCTAGGTTGGACTATTGTAACGCCTTACTGTCTGTTTTTTCAACTAGGTGTATAAACAAGCTTCAGTTTCGCATCGATTTTAAGATACTACTTTTGACGTATAAAGCATTAAATGGTCACGCCCATTCAAGCTCTTTATTCATTGCAATCACGTGATTTTAACAAAATATGAACACGAAGTGCTTCTGCCTTTTTATAAAAATAATCATATTTTTTTTGCTGTTTGTGTCCAGCATTGAATAATTATTTCATCCATTATTTGACCACATCTGAAAATCATAGCTGGAATGTGATTGTGAATTTATGACTCAAATAAAGCTGTTCATCGGTGTGCTGTGAACCCGCGGCCCCGTACTTTCACAGACATGCTCCCCCAGAAGGTCATCGCGTCTTGCAATAATGCAGCTCAAACATACATCACCTGTCCATAAATAAAAAGGAATATTTAAGCATATCCGTAAAATGAATGAAAGTTGAGAAGAGGGATTACAGTAACTGGGGGTTCTGTGGATGTTCCCCTCGCAGCGAGCTGTGCGCGTTGTATTCAACAAATGAACTAAAATAAAATCAAAATCATGTTTGCTTCAGCATTGGAAACAATATTGTTTTAGGGTAACTTTATTAAAGATTATACACTTTCGTATTCAGATTTAAGGAGTTTAATACGAATTAACAAGACCGAGCAGACATCTCTGCCTAAAATATATTTCGCCAGCAAAAAAATTGAATAAATACAAATAAAATGTTTAATGGTAGCATTTAAATCAGACTTCATAGTTGGAGTTGATACTTTCAGTGTAATTCACTAATTTACCGAATATATTTAGATTTTGTAAAATAGCGACAACCGTTTCCTTCCAAGACTTTTGTTTGCATCACAATGAACTGAAGCTCAGCACTTCCTCTTTCCTTGTTTTAATCTGTAATATTTAAGTGAAATATATTTGGCGTATATGTCTAACTATTCCTTTTTATTTATGGACATGTGTTCAGTTGTTCCCCGCACGGTGTATCTGCACGGAGAGTTTGTGAGGGCTTGTGCGCGTCTGATAGTGTTAACTAACTACCTGATTCGTGAATATGTCGACATATCTTCGTTAAAACGTAGAAATGTGTCGACATTGAGCACCATCAAAAGACATGAATGAACTGAATGAAATGAAAAAGAAATCTATTTTTAGTAAATGTTCTTATATGCACACAAAGTGCTTCAGGCTTTTTATAATAATTATGTTTTTTTTGCTGTTTGCGTCCAGCATTAAATAATTTTTTCATCCATTATTTGACCACGGCTGGAAATAATAGATGGAATGTGATTGTGAATTTATGACTGAAATAAAGCTGTTCATCGGCGTGCGTGAACCCCGATTTGTGCGTGAACTTTCACTTTTTGATCAAAAGGCTGCTAAACGCGTGCGATTTATCGATAAAAATCCCAGAAAGTCATTGCATCTTGCAATAAGGAAGATGAAACATAATACACATGTCCATAAATAAAAAGGAATATTTAAGAATATACGCGAAATACATTTCACTTATTATTTCACTATATTACATATATTAATATATTAGGCAGAGACGTCTGCTCGGTCTTGTTAATTCGTTTTTAAACCCCTCAATTCTGGCAATTCCCCCATCAGTGAAAGCGGTTTGATAACTTCACCCCTATTGTGAATGAAAGGTGAGAAGAGGGATTACAGTAAGGGTGCGCGGGTGTTCACCTCGGAGCGCGCGGTCACGTTGTCAGCGAGGAGACTAAAACAAAATCAAGTCTATACTTCATGTAGAGTCTGAGAATTTATTTACCATAAGCTTTGTTGAATTGTTTTTAATTACTCTATACACAACCTATGATTTCACCCATGCTATTTTACGAATTCTCAGTGGAGAATGTACTGACTTCCCCCACTACTGACTGTTACTGCTAAATGCTGTGTTCGAAGGTTTTTTTTTTTTTTTGTTGACCTGTGCAAATGAGTTTGTGGTAAAGCCAGCTCAGGCAAACCTGATGAATGCAGGAGCACAAAACCTGTGACTTTGAGACGTTTACAGTAAATTCGCCGTAGACAGTGTTTATTTTGCTGAACATTACAAAACTGCCATGTCCCATAAAACAGTGCATCTTTAATAAGCAATATTTACAATAGAACAAACCAGGAAATAAATGTTTGATCCATTGCAGTACTCTGTATTAACGAATGCACTTATAAACTTTTCTTACGCGTGCATGAACTCTCTGTCTCTCGCGCACACGCATACACGCACACACAAATAGCACCTGAAATGATAATTGATGATGATTAAGTCCCATGGGTTTAATTTGCATTAAAAAAAAATATTATTATTAATAGTAGTGGTAGTAGTAGTAATCCAAGATAATATAAGCTCTCTCTTTCAAACACACAGCACATGAAAACTATCCATGTCCTGCGATAACAGGCGCTAAACCTCTGGAACTTTTTAGTTGTTTTAGAATTGTTTTCAAGTGTGAGTGTTTATGGGGATTTAATCGGTCTCTGCTGCTGCATCCATTCACAGTTGTGATAAGTGATTAATGCCCTATCAGATTTTTGATGGGGGAGCATTATGCATGATTAAATGACAAAAGAAATACTGATCCGTATGGGCAGATATTATGCGCCATTAATTAAGTTGGGTTCTTTCAACCTGCCGGCGCGCAAATGTGTTTGTGTTAAAGGCAGCTCAGGCGAACCTGACGAATGCAGAAGCAGACACCTGTGGCACTTTAACCGTCAGTGCATCTTGTAAATAGCTGATTAAACCTATGAACGCAACTGTGTTCTCTCTCTCTCTCTCACACACACACACACATACAAGTAGCACATGAAATCGCCTTAAACCAAAATGAAACTAGGGCAAAAAATATAAGCAGTAGTATACTGTAGGTGATCCCTGTCCTGTGATAACAGGCGCTAAACCTCTGGAACCTTTTAGTAGTTTTAGTTTTGTGTGTTAAGTGTGAATGTTTATGGGAATTTAATCTGTCTCTGCTGCCGCATCTATTCACAGTTGTGATAAGTGATTAATGCCCCATCAGATCTTTGCTGGGGGAACGTTATGCAGGGATAAATGACAAAAGAAATACTGACCTGTTGTAACGATGCGGGTCGCACGAGATGCAGATCCGCGCATAAACTGTTCAGAAAGGGCAGAACCGCAGGCTGCTACCACAGCACAAAAAATACATAACTCTCTCTCATAGGTCCCCGATAAGTGCATAAGCATTTTTGATTCCAGAGCGGAGGAATTTTGTTTATTTTGTGTTATCAGTTTTCTTTTGTTTCCTTTCAAGTTTCCTAATTAATAATCCCACGCCACCTCCAAACGGAAAGGTCTTCCTGTGCGTATCATAAGCACTCTCACACACTCTTATTTCGTTAAACCCCTCTCATGCCCTGCGTAAAAGCTCTTATCATTAAAAACATCTTGTGGTGCGGCTCTCCATTCCGCGCCACGTAACATCCGTATGGGCAAATATTTGTTCCAGATATTATGCGCCATTAATCAATTTATTATGCCATTTTTTGACTATCGGCGAAAAAAACATCATCAAAAATATATAATGAAAATAAACCCAAGCAGAAGTTACATTTTGAGCTATCTATCAGATAGATTTTTAACCTATCAGTGTATTAAACGGAACTAGATAAAATAAATCATAATGTAAAATACATAGCCTGCATTTATATTACGTATCTACAGCTATCGTAATAGATAAATTACACATGTTACACACGCATCTTTAAGGATTATTAAGGATGTCTTGGAAAATATTGCAATAACGAATTTTATTTATTAAGAAATGAATTATGCCCTGCGATGGATTGGCACCCTGTCCAGGGTGTACCCTGCCATGTGCCCTAAGTCTCCTTGGATAGGCTTTTTACTTACATATTTTTATTTATTTCTGGGTCTCTTCTCAATTTAAAATAGAGAAGAGATGACAGTCAGCAACACCACAGAAGTGTTACCAAAACAAATCTGTTAAATGTTAAAAGTGTTTTATTTATTTATTTATTTATTTATTTATTTATTTAAATAACAAGTACAGTCTGAAAAACTAGGGGAACCCTGATTTCATTTGGCTTCCAGATGTTTTAAGTTAGGTGGAGTAGCTTGTGTCCCTAAATCTCATTATACCATTATGGTATAAAATGAGAAAATAACATTTCAAAATTTGTTTTGCCATAGAGATTTTAAAATGCAACAGTTGAATGTTTATATGAATTTATACCTGACAGTGAAATCATATGGACAATGTCAGTCTGATAATTTATTCAGCTGGGGCAGCACTTGGCGAATTGTGAATGGGGGGAATAATGTGGGATATTATTTTGTTGGTGAACAATTTGATGGTGATAGATAGATAGATAGATAGATAGATAGATAGATAGATAGTTTTCTTCATTTTGATGTGAGCATTAATTGAGGGTTTTGACCTGTAGTTTGTTTATAACTAAAAACATGACGAACAATGCTCCATATATCACTAATACGGGGTGGATGGAGTAGAGAAGAGATAGAAGAAAAGGAGGAGCAATGGGAAGGGGGTTGAATTGTGAAAATAGGATTTTTCTTGCATTGCGTGAAGTCTTCGGTTGTTCGCAGTCCTATGTAGCGTTACAAGAAGCCCTTTTCTCCTGGAGACAATTGGAGGGGGAGAGTTTATTAGAGTTCTCCCTTGCATTAATGGGTCTCATGGAGAAAGTTAAACAGCAGTTCCCTGGGACCGCACCAGATGCCCGTCTTATTACGCGATCAGTTTGTGGAGTATGTGATGTATAATGCACTTCGGCGTGAGCTTAAACAATTGGTTCGCCATCAACCACACGCCACCTTGTTAGACGTGCGTAGCGAGGCAATTAGATGGGAGCAGGAGGGTATGCCGGGGGGTGTGAGAGCTCGTAGCCAGTCAGTCTCATTATGTTATGGGATTCAGTATGGTGTTCGGGGAGAACAGCGTTCGCATGCAAGTGAATCCTCGTCTTCAGAGCTGAGTGAATTAAGGGAGATGTTAAAGGCCCAGCAGCAGCAGTTGAATCAGCTGACTCAGAGTTTTGCTCAGTTTCAGAAGGTGCACCCGTGAAGTCGTCCTTCACGGTATGGGCCGGTGGTTTGTAGGCAGTGCCATCGACCTGGCCATTTTGCCAGGGAATGTAATGTTCCACCACCGGGCCCAATGTCCCCTGCGCCTACTGTGTCATTGCCTGTGGAGGGGCAGCGTCGGTCAAGCCAGCCCTCAGGAAACTAGTACCCACCGAGCTTTTGAGCCGTAGCTCGGACGGGGAAATTCGTGGCTCAGCGGAGTTAATTAGTAGTCGCTCACTGTCTCGTTTAATGTCTGGCTGCCCACAGTTGATGGTCAGTATTGGTGGCATTTCGGTTGCTTGCCTAATTGATACTGGTTCTATGGTGTCCACCATTACGGAGATGTTACGCCCCGGTCTAGGTCGGGCCGTAACAGGAATGAAAAAGAAAAGAAAAAAAAAGGGGGTGAGACCAAAAGTGCGTTTGCTTAGTGTTTATTTACAAAAGGGTGAACAAGCAAATCCCCAAAAGGTGGCTGTGAGCTTCAGAAGCCGACAAGGCCAAAACAATAAACAAAATGCCCTCTACCTAGTACCAAAGTGAAAAAACTAACCTGCACCAAAACTAAAGAAAAAGAAATACAAAATCCTTCCCTTAATCCCTTGCTAACCACAAACCAAGAGAAAACAGGGTGTAAACAAAATGGCGTCGACTCCCTACTAAGCCACTAATTACAAAACTATATACAAATATATCCAAATTGTATTTACAATCGGGCAACCAGAACCAAAGAAGGGCAAACACAAAAACGAAGTCAGAAACGTAGCAGAAGGTCATACACAATATACTTTTACGAATAATCATCAGAAAAACAGTAAGCAAAGACACGGTCTGAAGCATTGTGGTCTGAAGGCCTTAAGTAGGCCTCTGGGTCTCCTGGACACCCAATCATCCAGCAGGAGGCGGGACCAACAAAGGACAGGCAGGGCAGCAACCAATAGATTGCAGGCACACTGAAGAGGGTGGGACCTGCAACAACAAGGAAAGATACGCCCCCATACCTCCACCAGCAGAGACATAGCAGAAACAAAGTATAGCCAGACATAAAAATACAAATAAACTCAATATCATAAACAGGAGAGCTGCTTTGTAGAACATTTTAAACCTTGGAGCCAGGAGCGTTTACAATTACGTGTGGCCAACGGTCTTGCCATTCCATATATTGGTTATATGGAGTTGGATGTGGAGTTGTGTGGCAAAATGGTGCCAGGTTGTGGGATACTGGTGGCTAGGGACCCGCCCGGAAACGTGTGCACAGGTCCCAGGAGTACTGGGGATGAATGTGTTGAGCCGGTGCTACCGGGATCTTTTTAGCCAGCGTGGCCCGCCTTTGTTCGACTCTCCACCGGTAGTAGAGGTTCCTGGTTCAGTGATGCAAGCCTTGCAGCATTGTCATGGTGTTAAATCCAAGCCCATGTTTGGACAGATTGGTAACGTAAGGGTGCGCGGGCGCCATTGTGCCATATTCTAGGTGGTACCATGAAGATTATTACGGCTACCTGTTCTGAACAGTGTTCCGAGGGCACGATGTTGTTTGAGCCCCTTGAGTCTGGACTGCCGGCTGGCTTGTTGGCCTCACCGTCCCTAGTACCGGTGGTTCGAGGTACCGTTTACATCCCAGTTGTGAATGTAGGGGTGGTAAATGTGGCACTGTACCCAAGGACCCTATTAGGTAGCCTGCAGGGTGTGTACGTTGCAAGTCTACCTCCAGGGGTGACTGAAGTCACGGATGTCGTTGTTAATGTGAGTTCTCAGAGCTGTGCAGTGGAACCAGTGTTGCAGGAACAAATTGCGTCAGTTGACTTATCTGCTTTGGAGTTGAGGGAGCAAGATGAGGTTAGGGCCCTGTTACGGAATTATCAGTCCGTGTTTTTCGGCTCATGATAATGATTTAGGGTGCACGAATCTGATCTCGCATGACATTCCCCTTACAGATGATGTCCCAGTTCGGCAACGGTATAGGCGTTTACCCCCTTCGGAGTATGATGTGGTGAAGACCCACATTAACCAGCTGCTTGATGGTCAGATAATTAGAGAAAGTTGTAGTCCTTATGCGTCTCCCATTGCTTTAGTACGGAAGAAAGACGGTAGTCTACGCATGTACGTGGACTACTGGCAGCTGACTAGGAAAGATGCATTTCCTCTGCCTCGTATGGAGGAAACACTGGACGCCTTAACTGGGGCCCGCTGGTTTTCCACTTTGGACTTGGCCAGCGGTTATAACCAAGTCCCTGTAACTGAGGGAGATCGGTCCAAAACTGCTTTTTGTACACCGTTAGGGTTGTTTGAGTGGAATAAGATGCCGTTCGGATTTTATAACGCTCCCAGTACTTTTCAACGGTTGATGGAAAGATTGTTTGGTGACCAGCGGCACCAATCATTGCTTTTGTATTTAGATGACATTGTGTTTTTTTTCTCTTTAGTGACTAAGCATTTAGAATGGTTGGAGTTGGTTTTGGGTCGGTTGAAGCGTGAAGGGCTGAAAGCAAAGCTGGCACAGTGTGCATTCTTCAAACAGCAGGTACAGTATTTGGGCCATGTGGTGTCCGCTCAAGGGGTAGCTACTGATCCTAGTAAAGTGAAGGTGGTGGCAAATTAGAGTCATCCAGGTAATGTAACTGAGCTCCGCTCCTTTTTAGGTTTTGCTAGTTACTATCGCCGCTTTGTGGCCGGGTTTGCACAGTTGGCAGCCCCTCTGCATAAGCTGGTTGCCAAGGTTGTGGGAGATAGGCATAAGGAAACCAATAGGTCAAAGCTTTGTCAGTGTGTGGACCAAGCAGTGTCAAAAGAGTTTTGACACTTTGAAGGAGAAGCTCACAACTTCCCCTATTCTTGCATATGCAGACTTTTCCTTGCCTTTCATCCTTGAGGTGGATTCTAGTCATCGTGGTCTTGAGGCTGTCCTTTCTCAGGAGCAAGAAGGGAAGGTCCGGCCTGCTGCTTTTGCCAGCCGTAGTTTGCGACCCACTGAGCGTAATCCTGCAAACTATAGCTCGATGAGGCTGGAGTTTTTGGCGCTCAAGTGGGCAATGACGGAGAAATTTAGAGTGTATTTGTTGGGGCATAAATGTCTTGTCTTTACCGACAGTAACCCCCTGAGTCATTTGTCCTCTGCCAAGCTTGGGGCCACAGAACAGCGTTGGGCCGCCCAACTTGCGGCGTTTGATTTCGAAATCTGATATAGACCAAGTAAGAGTAATGGTAACGTTGATGCCCCTTCAAGACAGCCTCCAGCAGATAGCCAGGGGTTGGGGCAGCTTTTACCAGCTACCGTGGTTCCCGTACTGGTACAATAGGCAGTACAAGTAAAGCCGGTTTATCAGGCTACCCAAGCTGCACTTCAGGTTTTTCCAAGCCTTTCTGCTGGTGAGCTGGGAGCGTTACAAACGTCCGATCCAGATATTGGTACCATTTTGGGTTTTTGGCATCGATCGTTGTCCAAGGGTAGTTTGACTGTATTGCGTCAGTGGGATCGCTTGGTAGAACCTGAGGGGGTTCTGTATCGGCGCATCTTCCGCCCGGACAGGAGAGAGGAAGTGTTTCAAGTACTTCTGCCTTTTGTATTAAGGGAAGGCACATTGAGATGACTGTACCAGGGGCATAGACACCAGGGCATTGAGCACACAACCGAGCTGGTTCGTCAACGGTGCTATTGGCCTGGTATGTCCAGAGAGGTCGCTCGTTGGTGTAGGGAGTGTGAGCGGTGTCAGTCTGCCAAGGGTGGACAGCCAGTGGCCTCTAGTTTGATGGGCCACTGGCTGGCTGCTAGGCCAAAAGAGATTTTGGCCATTGATTTCACTGTGTTGGAACCGTCCAGCTCAGGTGTTTAGAACGTGCTCGTGATGACTGATGTCTTCACAAAGTACACCCTGGCGGTCCCCACAAGTGATCAGAGGGCTGAAACGGTGGCACAAGTGCTTGTGGCAGAGTGGTTTTGTAAGTTTGGGGTCCCTGGTCGGATACATGCCGGTCAGGGCCGCAACTTTGAATCTTCACTGATATGGCAGCTGTGTATGCTGTACAAGGAGACGTCCCGATTCACACCATACCACCTTGCAGGGAATGGCCAATGTGAGAGGTTTAATTGAACCTTTCATGATCTGTTGCGTACTCGACCTCCCTCTAGCAAGCGTGATTGGGCCTCATGTTTGCCACAAGTATTGTTTTGTTACAATACCACTCCGCATCAATCAACAGGTGAGTTTCCGTATTACTTAATGTTTGGTCAAGAGCCCCGTCTACCAGTTGACTTCCTGTTAGGCAGAGCGGAAGGAACTGGGGGTGGTAATGTACATGAGTGGGTCCTAGAACACCAAACTCGGTTGCAGGTGGTCTTTGAAGGTGCACAGGAACATCTGTGGGCCGCCGCAGAACGTCGTAAGGTGCAATATGATTCCCATGTACGGGACACCCCACTGTTGGAGGGTCAGTTGGTTTACCACCGCAATGTTGGCGTGAGGGGTCGGTCAAAGATCCAGGATCTGTGGAGCCCAGTAGTGTATCAGGTGGTAAGGGCCCCTAAACAAGGGGGTTCAGTTTATTCAATTGCCCCTGTGGATGATTTGGGTCAAGTATGACAGGTACATCGTTCATTGCTGAAGATTCGCATGCAGTAGGATTCTCCTGACTCAGTACCCACGCCTAGCTTGGTAGTGGAATCAGTGTCACCTTTGAGTGAGCAGGCTTTGGAGGGGTCTGAACAGGGGGACTTTTGGGTAGTGTATTCAGCAACACCTCCAGTTGTTGGTGCTGGGGATGTAGCTGACCCCTGACATGTAGGGTTTGCCGCTGATGGCGAGGTAGGTGCCCCGGTTAGTGTTGGCCAGCCTCTTGAAGATGAGTTATTACCAGTGTCAGATAATTTATTTGATGATTTACAACCACGACCGTCTAGGCGAGCTACCGCGGGTCAACATTCCAACCTGCATCATCTTCCATGGCCTGCCGGTATGGTGATATCTGATGGGTTATTGCCTGAGGGGGCATGTTCGACTATTTCAGCATGGTTCAACCCTGGAGTTGAGGGAGTGTTTCGTCTATCGTCGGGGCAATAGGGGCGACAGTGGGGGGTAGGTTGTGGCAGGATAAGTGAAGCTATTCCTACCTGTTCTCCGGTTGGCCGCATGTTTGATGGATTGTCCTATTATAGGTGGGTGCAATACTATTTAAGCCGGTTGGTAGGGTGGCTGAGGTTATGGGTCATGCCCCCCCCCCCTCGCTTCTGTCATTGCGTCATATCCAGAATAGAACCTGGAAAATCCGGTGCTGGTACTGGCTGAAGTTGCTCTTTTGCCTATTATAGTGGTGTTTCTTCTGTGGCCTTTATACAGAGTCTAGCAGGCCTGATTTAAGTCAGCGGGTACAGGCATTCATCTGGTGTTGTGGACGTGGTTGTTCCCAATAAACTTGCTGAACTGACCGAGCTCTCAGTTTCCCGGAATGTGGCTTATCTGCCCTTCTGGTGAGATTCGGTACCAAATCGCACGATACGTATTTAAGTTATTCGCGTTTATTCCGCATGCTCTGCCGATAATTTTAATCGCAACTTTTGTTATGTAACAGACTGGTGGCGGTGCGACATTGATTTCCTTCCCTTGGTGGTGCTACATGAAGAGCATTCTTGGAGGGCGCTACATGAAGAGCATTCTTGGAGGGCGCTGCTGTTTTGTAATGGCTGTTCTTTGTATGTTTTGTTTATATTTTATCTTCAGCTGTGTTACCGCCGTGTTGCCATGCTGCTTTGTGGCAGCGGCAGTTTTATCTTTTTTTTTTTTTTTGGTTTAAATTAGTGTTTTTTTTTTTTGCTTATTTAAAGTTTTTGGGTTTTGTGTTTCTTTTTTTTTTCTTTTCTTCTGTTATGATTCTTTTCGCTGATGCTCTGTTCACTTTAAGGCTATCCCTCAAAGTTCATTTGTTTATTTGTTTTCCTTCCCTTGGTGGTGCTACATGAAGAGCATTCTTGGAGGGCGCTGCTGTTTTGTAACGGCTGTTCTTTGTATGTTTTGTTTATATTTTATCTTCAGCTGTGTTACCGCCATGTTGCCATGCTGCTTTGATCCGGTGCTTAAGGCAGCAGTGGAGTTTCGGGTTTTCTTTGAGTGTGTGGAATACGAGCATGTGTGTATGAAAGTCACCAGTGTGATTGTAGACAGCTGTCCTGTGTTCAGGTTGCTCACCAGTCTTGATGAGAACCACTGGTCCTAATAATTGTTTATATTGATTTTCCTTTTTTATTATTATTATTATTTAGTTTTTTTTAAGCCATTTTTATGCAACGCAATGATGGCTGCATGCGTTTCTTTGCAGGTCACCATGGTTAACAATGAAAGAACAATGATTTCAAGCATCACCCTCCTTTTAACATGTCAAGGCTGCCATTCTAACCCAATCAGCCTGACATAATGATCTCCAGCCTTGTGCTCGTCAACATTCTCACCTGAGTTAACAAGACGATTACTGAAATGATCTCAGCAGGTTCTTAAATGACAGCAATGAAATAGAAAATTGCTATTATAAAAACTTGAGCAGCAACTTTTCCAATTTCCAATATTTATGTAATTCTCAAAACATTTGGCCACGACTGTATATATGTTAAATTACACTAACATTTCACAATGAACAGAAGCCACACCATACAAATGCCTTATCATTTGTCTATTTCTACAATGTAGGTCTTTCTATCAATCAATTTGTTGTTTTCTTCCACATTTTGGTCAGTCTCCACAAGATCAACAAGCTTGATTGCTTTGCGGCCCCTTTAAATACAAGAAAGGCATTCGGTCTACATCAGATTGGCGACAGGTGTCGGCGACAGGGCAGCGAGAGCGAAATTTGATGCTCTCGCCACGTTCGGTGTGAACGCAGGGTAAGCCTGTGTGTTACGCTTAAAAGAGCCTGTGTTCAGAGTTTGAGTTTTGTTTGTTTAGTTTCTGAAGTATTGTTTGTTTTGTTTTAAATAAAATACTTTTCATGTTTGGAAACCCTCTGCGTCTATGCCTGCCCTCTTAAGCCAACGGCACAACATCAGCCGGCAATACCACCCGAGTCATGGCAATGACCGAAACTGGGTTATTTTTAACTCAGTATTTTTAAGGGTGCATGTACAGTTTCATTTCTGCCTGTATATACAATCATCATGCATGTATACATAGAAGCAGTATTTTCATATTTATATTACTTGATTGCATTTTCTACTTCTTTAATGCATGTTAGATTTGACACTATTTTCAACTAATTAATGCATCTTAAATTGTTAAGTGTTCATCAATGAACCTTATTTTTTTTTTCCTCATTGTTTCGTGAATTCTTGCTTGTTGTGTACTTGTTGTATATTATGTGAATGCTACAATTTCCCTTTGGGATTAATAAAGAACTCTATCTATCTATCTATCTATCTATCTATCTATCTATCTATCTATCTATCTATCTATCTATCTAATGTTTAATTACATTCTGTTGAAGTTTCACGTGATGCTGTGACAAAATCTGGCTGGACAAACATACAGACAGACATACGGCCATAAAGATTAAGTTCTGACCAATGTACGGACAAAAACATTTTAATGACTTAGCATATACATCTGATCAACTGTTCAATTCCATATTTTAGATGCCTTCAGCATTGTTCTGCAATGTAGAAGGAAATGTAAAATATCAGGAAAGACCATGGAAATAGAAGGTTTAAAACATTTTCACTGGAAGTGTACATCTATAAAAAGTTTCACTGTATTAATGGCTATGTTTTATATATATATATATATATATATATATATTTTGTTTGTTTGTTTGTTTGTTTTTGTTTTGTTTATATAATAAACTATTTTATATAAACATATATAGTTTGTTTATAGTTTTATATAATCATCTATATTTTTATGCTTTGTTTATATGGAATGTCTGCCATAGAGAAAGGTTTTGGTATTAGAACAAGCACATTAATGGAAACCGCATATTTGCCTTGCATATCAGTCAATGTTTAGATTAAGACCTAGTCTGTGGGTGTTTCTATTTAAAAGAAAAACTCATTTGTTCTTTTACATGAAAACATAAAAACATGATGCCTATGCGTGCCAAACCAGCATATGGAGATATGTACATAAGTACATAGTAATTGTGGCCAATCAGAAGCCTGTAAAAAAGTTCTCACTCTGGATGTCATCTGTTGATTGCAAACAACGTGGATACAGTGCATGAGGTATGCACTCTTACAAGCCAATAACACATTTTCACATTTTTACTGTGTTACACTTATCAGCAGAGTTAGGTATAATGCACTACTGTGTAACATTATTGTGTAAGGCATTAACACATTACTGTACTCTAATTACTTTAGGCCTACAGTTTTGTCTTCAATAAGGGAAAAGAATGCTCTATAGAGTTGAGATCAGATGGCTAACTTGGCTAGTAAAGAATATCCCATTACTTTGCTTTGAGAAACTTTTGGGTAGCGTTCACTGCATGTTTTGAGTC
>JAAGKR010012209.1:0-17078 GCA_011419295.1 Clarias macrocephalus
CTGGCTCTGTTTAAGAAAGAAGGGGATGAGTTTGTAAGAAGGAAAAAGCAGGTGAAGAGAAAGTTAAGGAAAGTTAGGAAAGTGAGGCACAGAGTAACAGGGGGGAAGCGTTAGTTACACCTCCCCCATATGTGCAGACAGAAGGTCAATTCCCAATGCTTAAGGGAATGGTTGAAGTTTCGGGAGAAATGCAGATGGAAGGTTGTGTAGATTGAGATGAAGGTTATAGGAAGCCGTGTGTGAAGTCTAGAAAGAGACAGGATAGGTGGATAGAGAGAGAGGAAAGCACACCGTTAGATTGTTATAAGGAAGTAAGGGCAGGTCTACAAAAAGTGGAGAAAGTTGTATGTGAAGGAAGATGATAGAGGGAGAAGAGGGAGAAGAGGGGGTGCATGTAAGTGGAGAGAAGATAGACAGAAGCACTGAAACACCAGGACAACAGGTCAGATAGATGCAACAGTAAGGACTGGATGTAGGCCATTGTACAGTAGAGAGGATGGGGGTGAGAAGGAGCTGTCATGTAACAGGGGTAGTTGGAAACATGGAAGGAACACTGGGAAACTTAGGAACTTAGCTCCACTATTCCCAATTTTAATTAAAGGGACATGGGGACAATATGTACCGTGGGCAACTCAAGATCTCGAGGGACTTGTCAACCGCCTCCCTAGCATTCACGAGGGTGCAGGGAAATGGAGTAAGGTCTTGGACGAGGAGACCTCAGGCAAGCTGTTGTCGGTTGGAGATATGAAAGCTCTTCTGGCAAAAACCGTG
The DNA here is from genome assembly GCA_011419295.1 of Clarias macrocephalus. Lineage (NCBI taxonomy): Eukaryota > Metazoa > Chordata > Actinopteri > Siluriformes > Clariidae > Clarias > Clarias macrocephalus. Next base: position 772 of record JAAGKR010012209.1, read on the forward strand.
GGGGAGGAAAGATGGAGAACGTACTCCGTGCTTCTGATTTGAACAAGGCTGTAGATACAAACCATATGGATGGAACTGTCCTTGATGCTTGCTGCCTTGCCGTGTGGAAGGCCTTGTGTGCAGAGTACCCAGCTAGAGTTGACCCAAAGGCATTAAAGGGTGATCAGTTGGAGATGTGGTCGGTTTAAATTCAAGATCACACAAAGAGTTCTGCGATCACATCTCACATGCTGCTGAACAGTACAAGAAAATGAGCAGAAGTTGAAAGCTCAAGAGAAAGAGCTACAACAGAAGCTAGCTCAGTTATATCTTGAAAAACTGACTAAGAAAAACAAGAAAAAGGTCCAAGAGGCCCTAGTTACAGCAGAGCAAGTGTTTGGGGGGCCCCAGGCAATCCTTCACCCATGATCCAGCCGGCTGCAGTCACAGCAATGACCGCACCAGCAGCACTACCCCCAAACTCACACCAGATGTCTGCAATGTTTATCCGCAAAGGCAGAAAGAGTGGAGAACTAATCAGCGAGAGAGGGGACAAAGAGACACTTATGCTAAACTTCCACCAACCGTATGCTGGGGGTGTGGAATGGCTGGACATAACCAATCAAGATGCCCCACACATCCATGGCCCCAGCTCCCGAGTTGTGCGGTGGGAGGGGGGTGGCAGCAGTCTCCTCGAGATCAAGCTCAAGGCCCAGTAAACACATGGGGGGTCCAAAACAGGGGGGATTCAGTTACCTGTTTTAACAACTAAATGCTGAACAGGAACCCTTGTTAGTAGATACAGGAGCAGTTTGTACATTTATTACATGCCTAAATTTAAGTCATCTTCCCATGCCTGGAAAATTTGCAAAGGCAGTAGGATTATCGGGACAATAGCAGTTAATTCCTATGACCGCTCCAGTCTGTCTACAAACTAGCAATAAAAGTGTGACTATACCTGTATTAATTTCAAGTCAGACCCTGGTTAATTTGTTGGGCAGAGATGCATTATGTAACTTAGGATTGCAAATATGGTGTTCTCCAGAAGGGGTGTATGCTGACATGAATGGTGTAAAAAATCAAATGGTAATGACTGAGCCACGAGCAAATGTGTTGGATAGGACAGCTAAAAAGGGATGTAAGTAAAGTTATCCATAAGCGGGGAAAGTTCATTCAAGCACAGATTCCTGAAGCACAATTACCTACTTCAGACTTTCACTGTACAATGGTGTATGATCCGACTAAGGATGCTGGTTTAGAACAAGCATGGCAGGAAGCAACAAAAGAGCGCAAGGTTGAATTAATTACACAGTACATCATCATAGGTCGGCAAGGAGCAGCTATGAGCATAGATGAGTGTGATTTTGTGAAAAGGTGGTTCAATGTAACTGAATCTGTTCCCCATGTAACATTTATATGTTGGAAGAAGTTGCAGATCAAAGGACTTAGGACTGATGATGAAGAGAGCTACAGAAGTCCAGTGGGAGTCAACCATAAACCCGTTGATTTTACATTTTTGTGTGGTAATAACTTGCTTGGTGTTCCTCAGCAAGTTGTTATTAGCCACAAGTCACAGACGCAAATGGCATCCGCAACTGAGGTAGTTGAGACAGAGGATAAACTACATCGGGAACTAGAGAGTCAGGTCCCACCTGAATTATGGTCCCAGCATGGTACAGACATAGTCCTAATTGAATCAGCCAGCTCAATTCAAGTAAAACTCAAACCAAATGTAAAACTGCCCAGAATAAGACAATATCCTTTGCAACCTGAGGCAGAAGCTGGTATAAAAGCCACTATTGAAGGCCTTGTAAAAGCAGCCGTGTTAGAAGAAACAACTAACTGTTGTAATACTCTAATTTTCCCTATGATCAAGCCAGACAAAAATAAATGGCATCCTGTGCATGATTTGCGGGCAATTAATAGTATAACAGAGGATTATTCAGCAGATGTTCCAAATCCACACACACCGCTAACCAATGTCCCTCCCGAAGCCAAATACTTCACTGTGATTGATCTTTGTTCAGCCTTCTTCAGTATACCTGTCGCTGAGGAGAGTAGATATTTGTTTGCATTTACTTATGCTGGACAACAATGTACTACCGGCGAATGCCACAGTGGGTCCGACACTCACTGCACATATTCAGGTTTGGAAGCTGATTTACTATAGAAGATTTAATGAAAGGAAGTAGCCTTCTTCAGTTTATGGAGGATTGTGTGATATGCTCGACATCGTTGGAAGCCAGCCATAGGGATTCCCTTAAGGTACTCGGTAAGCTAGCACAGGGAGGTCACAAAGTATCCAAAGCTAAACGGCAATACTACAAGCCTCAAGTTGAATATTTAGGGTGGTTAATTTCACATGGTACAATAGCCATAGCGCCTGCCCAGTTAGAAGGCATAAGTAAAGCACCCTTGCCACAAACAGTTAAACAGCTGATGACCTTTTTAGGCTTAACAGGCTTCATTGCTGACTGGATTGAGGAGTGTACAGTAAAACAGCTCCACTGAGGGAGGTAATGAGGGGAGAAGGTCTGCAAGATCTAAGTGTTCCATTAAAATGGAACACAGATGCTCTGTTAGCATTCGAATCCATCAAAAAAGAGATGCAAAGAGCGCCCACCTTAGGTATACCAGAGTGTACCAAACCATTCTACTTGTAGGTGGCTAGCCGAGCTGATGGATATGCCTCAGCTGTAGTAATGCAGGAAATCTGCAGTGGGAGGGAAAAACAGTATCTAGCTCACTATAGCACTAGCTGGATAATGTAGTACAAGGTTACCCGCCTTGTTATTAACAGGGTCTTACAGCAGTACATTATGCATATGGAAAAGCATCTACATTGGCTATGGGTTACCCAGCAACCATTTATACACATCATAAAGTTGTAGAATTGATAAAACAGGGGAAATTTGTCCTAACTCAAGCTTGCATCCTAGCATATTCTACACTGCTCACATATCCCGACATTACTATAAAAAGATGTGACACGGTTAACCCAGCTGAATTAATTCCTCTAGCATATGAAGGTGTGTCTCATTTTTGTCTGGCGAATTTATTGGCATTTACGAGGTTACTTCCTGATCTTGACTCTAAACCAATATCTGAAGCAGAAGTTACTTATTTTGTTGATGAATCTAGTTTAGAAGCCATTTAGGAAGTTACACTGAGTATACAGTAATAATAAAGGATGGGGAAGACTTCAAACCTGTCTTATCTCAGAGTTGTTCGCAACCGGGTTTTGCTCAAATTAGCCGAGCTGAAAGCTCTCACAGCCGTATGTCAAACCGCCCAAGGGCTAGTAGAAAGTATTTTTTACAGAGTCAGCCTATTCACATGGTGTGTGGTATCTGTTTGGAGCGGTATGGGAGCAGAGAGGGTTTTTAAAAAAAAAAGAGTGCAGGAACACCTATCCAGCATGCTGAACAGATAAGTAAGTTAAGGGTTGCTATGATGCTACCAAAACGATTGGCTGTCATTAAATGTCAAGCTCACAAAAAAGGAAATGATTATGTCACTAAGGGTAACAACATAGCCGGCTTAGAAACAAAGCACGCATCGAGGTGTAAAGTGGCAGTGATGGGACCAGTAGTCCGTATAGAACCGCAGCCTCAGTTGGAGGATATTATTCGAATTCAACATCAAGCAGGTCCATACGAGCCCTCGATGTGGCACCAGAGGGAAGCGCAGAAGGATGCACAAGGTGTGTGGCATTCACATGAAGGTTTAATCATTGTATCCACAGTGCTGTTAAACATTTTGAATCCAGATGCTCATAGATTCGATCATTGTGCCAGAGGAGAGGTTGTGAGGAAAATTAAGAACCAAGGGTATTGGTCTCCATATCTGCATGATATGGTTGATGAGTTCTTAGCTTCATGTGAGATACATGTGCTAAGCATAATGTCAGAAAAGGAACAGCGACACCTATTAGCCATATACCGGTACTAGACGGACCTTAGTGGTCAACTGTGTGGACATGGTGAAGGATGCTCGAGGAAAAAGGTACATGGTTGTAATAATTGACAGGTTGAGTAAATGGGTAGAAGCAATGCCCTCTGCAGATGAAGAAGCAGGAACAGTTATCAAGTCCTTACAAGCGAAATGATTCCTAGATTTGGAATTCCAAGGATCAGTTCGGATAATAGATCAGCGTTCATTTAGAAAGCTGTAAAGCAGGTACTACACAAGTAGAGAACAAAGTAAAGATTTGGGTGTGTTGATCATCCGCAGTGGGATATTAGAAAGAATAAACTTAACTGGGTTGATGCTTTACCCCTTGCACTAATAAACTATCGCATGCAAACTAACAGAAATACACACCTAACCTGCATGAATCCATTACGGGTCGACCCATATCTGTCTTGTATTGTATAAGCCCCTCAATTGCAAATGAGGAAACTAACTGCAATATATAAAGTAATCTATGTGCAGGGAAAAAGCACAGACCCCAAGTGGAGAAAGACACACCATGCCCAGTTGTTCCAGATGTATCTACAAACGGTTAGAAGGAAGTAACAGAAATCCAGGAGGTGGTCCTGGCAGCTATTTCAACAGCAGTTCAGGTGGAAGACCGAACCACGTGGCATCACTTGAACCGTTACATGAAAACGTCCAGAAATAAGTACAGAAAAGGAGAGAAACCGCTGACTGATAGAGCGGAAGGAAGAAAGAATGGCCAATATCCAATAGTAGCAAAGTGAACAAATTAAAACCTTATTGGGAAACTATTGGCACAAGTTGGATACCAAATTGCACAGCGATGAACACTTCGCTGCCCCAAATTAAGTATGAGAATCTGCTTGAGAGCAGCATCCCATTTAGGATACAGACGCGACCGACTGACTGACTTTGACCAGTTTCCCCCTGACACAACTGACATGACAAACTTTTGTACATATTGTATGTGACTACGATTCATGTTGTATAATGTATAATGTATTTCTGTTTAATCAAAACTATATTACTTTCACAGATAAAACAGCAGTGGCAACAATTAATCCTAATTTCCTCAACAGGAAAAGTGCACTGGAAGGAACAAGCCGTAAACAAATTATGCCAATGTGTAATGCCACTAAACAAAGTTCTTTTTTATTACAGGTATAGAAATTTAATTGGAGCAGCTGATGGGTGACCTTACCGTGTCTAATGAAATTTATGCTGTGTATATCTATATCTAACCAAAGGCTTTCTAAAACTAACAGCATTCCTTAGCAACAACAGACAGGGACAAGTCTTCGGGTGCACATCTTCCATAGCAAAGGAGGGAAGACACGGGCCCATAATGAAGTGCTAGTAACCTCTCTTGTGGGCTCCAACTGACTCTCTACGATGCGCAAAGTATCCGAGTTGAAGATTCTTACATTACAACAAGGCTGTTTAAAATTATACCCACTTTTACAATTGTAATGTGTTATGCATGTTCCATTTTAGATTTTATGATTCGCCCAATTAGTGTAAACCTAGAAAATCACCGTGTTAATTACATATTCATATTGTCTTACTGTTATCGTATTATGAAAAGTACAAGATCATGGAGGTCGAGTCTTTTACTCCTTTCTAGTCAAGTGCGGAAGGAGAGGTTTGGCCGATTCTCCACTAGAGTTCAAATACATAGGTTGGTCCTTGTTAGAAGTCCAGTGATTTAATTTAATCACCAGTTAGTGTAAGGAAGACTAACACATGAATTTGCACTCTAGATAAAACGATAATTGTGGAACTTATAAGTACCAGAGGGGGGAGATGTAGAAGAAATTTTTATCTGATTTTATGTGACATACCCTACTTTTAAGAAATAAAAGATAACCCAGCTTGAAATAATGGGAGGCTTGCGTGAGAAGCCGAGCATATAGGCCCCTTGGAATGTGCCTGTGTAAGCAATCCGATCTATACATTGAGGCACCCAGAACTGGGAAACTTAATGAAACCCAGATGTTTTATGTAAAGTAAGCGCGGGAAAACTGTCCGCCTTTGTCTAGGACCAGTATTTAAGCAAGAAGCCGTCGGGAGTCGTGGTGTGTTCTGCAGACCTCCAGACTTTATTGATCAACCAATAAAGTTGTAACCTTCTGAAATCAAAGCCTGAGTCTTCAATTAATTTCCACGACACTTTTGCAAGTGCTAAACAGAACATAGCTTAGCATTTTAATGTGACCATGTACAAAATATTCAACATAAACTTTTTAATTATTTCTAACACTGTAGCAGTGGAACAGTTATATTCAGCTTTACTTACATTGCTTTTCTGGATTCTGCAATCACAGGCATCAGCTTCAGAAAAACAGTTTCTGTTATCTTATCTGGACTGATATATTTATTCAGGTCAAACTCTTTCAGCTCCTGTGCTGATGTCAGTAACACAAACACCAGAGCAGACAACTGTGATGAAGAGAGTTCACTTTGTTTTTCAGATTTTAGATAGAGTTGGATTTCCTCCTCTAGAGAATTATCACCCAGTTCATTCAGACAGTGGAACAGATTGATAGATTTCTCTGTAGAACGCTCTCTACTGATCTTCATCTTAATGTACTGAACTGTTTCCTGTGTCCTCTGGGAGCTACTTCCTGTCTGTGTTACTAAGGCCTGTAAAAGTTTCTGATTGGACTCCAGTGAGAGACCCAGAAGAAATCGAAGGAAAAGATCCAGATGTCCAGTCTGACTTTTTAAAGCTTCATCTACAGCACACTTGTGAAAATCTAAAACTGTAATTTGCAATTTTGAAGCTTGACTCTTTTTAAGAACATTTCTCTTTTCCATCCTGAACATCAGGTGCACATACAGAGCTGCGAGATGCTCATGAATGCTCAGATGAACAAAGCAGTACACTTTACTCTGGTGAAGCCCAAACTCCTCTCTGAAGATCTGCGTACACACACCTGAGTACACTGCTGCTTCTCTCACATCAATGCCACACTCTCTCAGGTCTTCCTCATAGAAGATCAGGTTCCCTTTCTCCAGCTGCTCAAAAGCCAGTTGTCCCAGTTTAAGAAGCATTTCTTCATCACTCTCCTGCTTCTTTGAGTACTTTTCTCTTATGATGTTTATCTGAATATTGAGGAAGTGTGTGTACATTTGAGTCAGAGTCTTGGGGATCTCTCCACTCTCTGCTTCACACAACATTCGCTCAAGAACAGCGGCTGAAATCCAGCAGAAAACTGGGATGTGGCACATGATGTCGAGGCTTCTTAATGACTTCAGGTGTGTGATGATGTTAGAGGCCAGGCTCTGATCACTGATCCTCTTCCTGAAGTACTCCTCCTTCTGTGGGTCATTGAACCCTCGTACCTCTGTGACTCGATGGACACACTCAGAGGGGATTTGATCAGCTGCTGCAGGTCGGGAGGTGATCCAGATGAGAGCAGAGGGAAGCAGATTCCCTTTGATCAGGTTTATCAGCAGCACAGGCACTGATGCTGATTCAGTTACATCACACACACTCACTGTGTTCTGGAAATCTAGAGGAAAACGACACTCGTCCAATCCATCAAAAATGAACAGAACCTTTTCCCAAATGGACATTTCTGTTTCTTGAAAACAGACATGAAGGAGCTCCATCAGACTGAGTTTCTGGTCCTTCATCAAATTCAGCTCTCTGAAAGGAAGTGGAAATATGAGGTGGACGTTCTGATTTGCTTTCCCTTCAGCCCAGTCCACAATGAACTTCTGCACAGAGACTGTTTTTCCGATGCCAGCGACTCCCTTTGTCAGCACAGTTCTGATGGGTTTGTCTTGTTTAGATAAGGGCTTAAAGATGTCATTGCATTTGATTGGTGTTTCCTCTGTTGTTCTTCTCCTGGACGCTGCTTCGATCTGTCTCACCTCATGTTCTTTATTGACGTCGCCACTGTCTCCCTCTGTGATGTAGAGCTCTGTGTAGATCTCATTCAGGAGTGTTTGGGTTCCCAGGTTTATTATCACTCCATTCAAAAACTGAAACTTCTTCATCAGATTTAATTTGAACTTCTTCTGGAATTCATTTACAGCAGCAGATTCTGGGTTGTGCCTGTGAGATGGTGAAGTAGAAGTGGTGAGACATGAGGTCCAATAATTAATCTTTAAGATCTTATTTTTCTGTCCTGTTATCATTGATATCTCTTTATAATGTTCTCACTATGTGTTTATTTTATTCTACTGTACGTTTTCTATAATCTAATCACTCTGTAGTTAATAACAGTAGAGATGTTTATAACATCAGTGTGTCAGTGTCACAGTCATGTTGTTGGTTTTGATCTTACCCTGTATCTGTGATTATCTTCTCTGCTATTCTGTCTCCTGCCTCCTGTAGATCACTGTGAACAAAAATTGTAGTTGATCATTTTTACTATAGTCTAAACATCAGCCTTGAAGGCATAGTTTGGGTGTTTTCGAGTCAGAATTAATTCAGAATTGAGGTGCATATAAGTGCAGTAAGTCTTTATAGATTTTCCTGCTCTGCACACTGCCCATGACATTCGTCACCCAGATAGTGAGTTTAGTGTAAGTAAAGTAAGGCTCAATTCACTCGTCACTAGTTGAATTATCTGTTCAGGAAGAAAGAAAGTTTTACATGACAAGAAATCTTTTATTTTGTTCAGTCTCCAAATAAGAACAGCAGGAGTAACATTTTAAAACTAAATAATTAATCTCATATGTCTAGGTCCAAGATTTTAAATAAGCACAGAAAAATTTGCATTATAAAATTTAAAATCTTTTTTAATTGCAGGATGTCACTGTTAGCCCCGTGATAAATAGAATGAGCAGCTCACCTCTCATATCTTTTGGTCTGAATTGTTTGTTCTTTTGTCATGTGACTCTCATAGATGCTATGCAGGTCATTACACAGGAAACAGAATTGAACAGTTCTTCTCATGAGTCTTCTAGTCTGAGTTGTTCGTACTTTCGAATCTATTGCATCGCTCAGTGTCTATGGAAGTGAGGTGACAAATGACTGAACGACTCGGATTAGAAGACTCATTAAGAAGAACCGTTCAATTCTGTTTCCTGTGTACTGCACTGCATAGCGTCTATGGGAGTCACATAACAAAAGAACAAACAATTTAGACCAAAAGACTCATTTCGGTTTCCTGTACATAACCTACGGAGGTTTCGTGATGCTTTATGCATGCAGGCCCAGTAAAAAATGAATGAATCACTCTGCGAAACTATTCATTCTTCTGAATCCCGTTAGAGACTCATTCCAAAAGAATGAATCGTTCATGAATGACCCATGAATTGACATGCGACTTATTGAGATTTTCAACCCAGATTTAATTCAGTTTGACAGCTGAATGTACGGTCCAGTACACCCGATGAAAGGATGACGGCACACAAACACCAACGGTATTTTGGTTTTTCTGCAGGTGGATAATTTAAGTTCAGATTTTTATTTGATAAATACAAGAAGGACACAAATAGACATTGAGTATTTTATCTGAAAGTAACCTTCAATCCAGCATCTTTTCTTTTCAGAGTTCAAAACGTTTTTATTGCATGCAGAAATAAAATGTAGTTTTGTCTGTAGCAGTTCATTGATTTCATAAATGCAACACACTTTTATACATAGTATAAATGTAAAAAACAGTATATGCAGTGTTTGGAAGGGCTAAATGCACTCGTTTTATTACGTTGCCAATCACTTCTGAGGTTTTATTAACCAAAGTAAAATCCAGGACCCAAAGGAGAAATGAAGAGCAAGAGTCAGTGATTGAATTAACGTAATTTCTTTAAATATTGAATAACTCTTTAAGGAAAACAAATAAACATTCAAATATATAAACATATAAATCAGATGGAATACTACAGATATTAATTATAATATTCTAATTTCAGATTAGTGTCTGTAAGTGGTTCAGACGAAACGCAGCAATCAAGTACAGTCCAAGAATGTAAACAGTCCCAGATATTTGCAAGTTCCTTATCTGTTGAAGAGAGCTTTGGGTGATCCTTGTCGTTGGCTTGGAGATGTCCCGTGGCGATGGTGATCCAAACGCTTGTCCAAGTAATGTGAATTCGATATGTGACAACCGTTAGTGTTGCCGTGCGTGCGCTAATAGTCAGTGATGCACACGAATAATCCTCTGAAAGGGGGGGTACATTCACAAGTGACTTGACCTCACCAATCAGCTGCTTATTGATAGAAATGCACAGGGTTGACTACTTGCTTTAAGAGATTTGTCTGGGTAACTTAACTATAATTACAATTATAATTACATTGCCCAAAGAACGCCACCTTCCTTTTTTCCCCCGCTCATCTCTGACTAAGCCACGCCCCCCTCGTCACATCTAAATGCTGATTGGATAGCGGTTTCAGACTGATCCCAGTACAGCTCTTACGTTAAAGAACAAAACGAAACCGGACTTTTTTTTACATGCAGTGTTATCTTCATTTTAGATGTTAAAAAGGGTTTTGTGGCTCCCAGTGTTTTCTTTTTTGTGAGAAACGGGTGCAAATTGCCCTTTGAGTGTTTAAGGTTGTCGAATTTCCCTTCAACTGTGACTTCAGCAGTGACATTAACAGTGAGGAGACGTTACCTGTGTAGAGGTGAGGAGTCTCCAGCTTTAAACTCAATAGGCTGATCCATAGACGCATCACTCTTCATGGAGACACAGCTGGGTGCTGCTGATTCTGATCTCTCTCCCTGGAGTTTACTGCACAAAATATTATTTAAACTTGTTCATTTATGGAGAGATAAATTTTACTTGCAGTGAACAGAATACATGTTATGGTGACTGTTAGTTTGTGAATAATAGGGAAACACTTCACTGTTTACAATTTTAAATGACTTATTTCATACGTACTCAGTTAGTAATTTGGATATGAATATTTCATGACTGAAATTCCAAGGTATGATAGGTTACCATTTTTTAGTGGGTGGGGACACATTATCAGTGTCCAGATCAGGAGTCTCCATCTTTGAATATTAGTAAAGTATACACAAACTAACAGTTGAGATCCTGAAGTGTCTGATCTCAGTGGATTACACTCCTGAAAAACAAAAACAAGTTTGTAGTTAAACTTCGACATCTTTGACCTAAAGAACAATTATCATAAAAAAATTAAAATCTGTATTACAGGATTGAGTATGGCCTGGACTCCATCCATCCATCCACCCATCGATCGATCGATCGATAGATAGATAGATAGATAGATAGATAGATAGAGTACTTTATTATCCCCAAAAGGAAATTGCATCGTTACAGTATCCAGTTCACATATTATGCAACAAGTAAGCAACAAGCAAGAATTGCAGTGAGGAAAAAGGAAAAGTTAAAAACTTCTTTTATGTACACTTGCATGATGATTGTACATTTGTGGGAACGAAACTGTGCATAAGTAGTAATAGAGAGAATGAACCAGCAAGAATATAACCAGCAAATACTAATAAAAGAGAGGATGCAATAAATGAAGAATGTGACTATAGTGCAAAGAACACAATAAAAATATTTAGAAGGAAATAAATAAAAAAAAACTTATTGTGAGTCTTACAAAACTTGGCTAAACTCTACTAAACTCTGACAAAAACACAATGAATCATGTCCTGCTCTTGGACACCCAGAAGATGTTTTGAAGGCTGGAGATAAGAATGTCCGGCCCTAGGTGAAAAAGTAATGAACATTAAACCTAATAATTGGTTGTGCCACACTTTAACATCCTTCACTTTGTCAAACAGGTTCTATTTACATGATTTCTTGATTTAACAGGTCTGGCAGCAATAAGGCCTGGGTGGCAAGAGAAATTTAACTCAGCTTTCCAAAAATTATAGTTCATTTATAATTTAGCATATATTTGCACCTCCAGGGTCCGAGTTCGATTCCCGGCCCGGGTTGATTCTCATCTCTTTGTGCATGGAGTTTGCATGTTCTCCTCGTGCTTGGTGGCTTTCCTCCAGGTACTCCGGTCCCCTCCCACAGTCCAAAAATTTGTAGGTTAGGTTGATTGGCGTTCCCAAATTGCCCATAGTCTGTGAATGACTGTGTGAATGAGTGTATGTGTGTGCGCCCTGCGATGGATTGGCACCCTGTCCAGGGTCTACCCTGCCTCGTGCCCTAAGCCTCCTGGGATAGGCTCCAGGCCCCCGCCTGAATACAGGATAAAGCTGTATAGACAATGAGTGAGTGACTGAGTTTGGAATATAAGTACTAACATTTTATTTTAATAATAAATTGTTTAATTTAGTATTAATAATTTGATGTTTTATTTATTTAAGAAAATTTTGAATTCTGAAAACAACTTCTACAAGCTTTACGTCATCTCGTCAATCATCACATCACTTTCTTCCACTTAAATTGAAAATGTTTTGTACATTTATGCAAATGATTATGCACATCTGTCTGCTGTTTCCTATATTATAAGCAGCTTATGTCATGTTGATCAAAATGTATTATACTGCTTTACTGATGAATAGTCTCACCCCCAAAACATCAGAGCATCAGTTCATTGTATTCGTCATTACATGCAAAATGGTTGTCAAGCATATTTCTAGACATTTCTATTAGTCTTTTTGTTCCATATTTGCTCCGTATTCATAAAATGCTCTTAGTTGAATCTTTATTTCACCAGTGGAGAGGAATATTTAAACCACTCAACCAATGATAAACCAGTTCTCTAAAACACTTGGTTGCCATGGATGCGGTATGTGAGGACGTCAAAGCAGAAGATAAATATGACACACCTAAAAATTATTTTAGTGCTGCATTGTGATCTGTATAAGAGAACATATGACCTGATGTCACAGCAGAAGATAAATATGACACACCTAAAAATTATTTTAGTGCTGCTTTGTGACCTGAATAAAAGAACATGTGACAGACAGGAAAGTCAGGAAATGTAGAATAACCTCACTGTTATTGCCATAATGCACTGAATGTACTGTACAGTTCTGCCCAAATTTGTTTTTTTTTTTGTTTTTTTTTGCTGTGCAGTGACAAAAAACAGTATTGTCTTTTTTCTTTTCTGTCTCAAAAAGACATAATCTATTAGCAAATAACATTACAATCACGTAAAATTTTATTCCGTCCAATCTTTTGAAATCAATCTTCCACATACAGTAAGTACAGTAAGTTTACTGCACTTTCAACTAATTATACCCCTATCTCACCTATTCGGTGAGACGCGGTGAGAAATTTAAACATGTTTAAAAATTTAAAATTGTGCAGAAAAATTGGAAATGTGTATTGAATATACAGTATATATAAATTATTTTTGTAAAAAAAACAAAAACAAATATATACACCTTTCTCATTTAGTATACTAGAATTCTCCATTTCAATTACAGCAAGTTCATGTAAGATATTGCTGTAAAATATGCGGCCACCTGTCCTGCAGAGGGCGCACTTTTATATTAAATAAAATTTCTTTTCAGATTTGTTTCAATTGTAATAGAATTATTATTATTTTAACTTACTTTAAAATTGTTCTTTGGAACACATGCACAATATTAAACATCGCCATTAGATGTACAGTATTGTTCCAGAGTTACCTTGTTATGATTATGTTCACCTTTATCTTTCGTTTTAAAACTACTGTACGAAGTGTGACAGTGTACAACTGCTATATAGTGATATCAATAATACCCGACCAATATAGTGGTCCAATGGGTATATGGTATAGTTACCGATTATATAGTAATACCCGACCAATATTACTATATATTTATGTTGTACCTGTATCCCACGCAGTAACATTTCCTACATCTGAGTTTCACACGAGTTTTATTTACAATATATCCGCATTGTTATTTACTCGTTAATTATAAATAAATTACTCACCTTTAGTCACCTGGGCCTGTTGTGTTACATTAATATCCCGGTTTCCGCTTTAAAGGTTGTGTTTAAACTTTTCCAAAACTTGGAAACAAAATGGAGTCGAGGCTGAAACACTTTCACTTTAGGAATAATTATTCATTACAGGTGATGAGTCATTCGGGAGTCGACTCTTTGAATCGGTTCATATTCGCGTTTCTGACTTCATTAGCTTTAGAACAGTGGGCTTTAAAACGTAAAGCATTATTATCAGTTATAATTACTACTTTAAAATTGTAATTTGATTACATAACTGATTATTACATGTAAAACGTAATCAGATTACTAATTACGTTACTTTCAAGTTACTTTGAAAACATCTATCACGGCATGCGCCTGTAATGGGCGCGCGCCTGAATCTGTTGTCGCTCCTCGCTCACTCCTGCTGGCGCGCGAAGAGGCGACGCCGCCACGTCGGGCCAGCTGGCGATAATTAATGTTAACGGATCTCGTTAAAAATCCTCAGCTTGTTCCCCTTCCTCCCTCGTTTACCCCTGTCCTTTCCCGTTTTTTCTAAATAAAATCACCCCTTTTCTTTGTGCTAAAAGAGAAAACCCGTTACATCATCAAATGTAAAACTACAAAGCTCTCGGACGATTGATTAAAGCACATACTCATTAACTGATGCTGCAGCGCAAAACGGGATTTTTAAATTCATTTTGATTCCTTTTTAAACACTACGTTTATAACGCTAGTAACGTAATGTTGTTGACATTGGTAACTGTAATACATGCATTTAAAATATAACATTATAAATATATAATAATAACAATAAATATTACATTACTGCATTATGAGGAAAAGTAATTAGATTACAGCACTATTATACCCAACTCTGATTATTATTTACAAAAAAATCTGCAACTTATTTAATAATATATAAAATTCAGATAAACCTTCTTTTTTACTGTTAAAATGGTACTGACGTTTAATTTGAATTTATTCAAATATATTCAAGATTTGCCAAAAGATTCCAGACAAAATGTTACCATTTCAGAAGTTTCAAATTACTGTCTTGCAATTAAGGAGATTTGAAATGACTGGATTAAAAAAAAAAAATTCAACAATTTATTAAAAGATTATTAAGTTTATTAAGGACTGCTGAACGTTCCACTTTGTGGAAGAAAGAAAAATACAAATGGAGATCACTTAAATATTTGTTGAAGTTGCACAGTAAAAAAAAAATCAACAGTAATAACTTTAACTATATTTAATAGTGAAGAGCATTTTCATACAAATAAAGAAAATATTGCTAAAGTCTATTAATCCAAAAAGCAAGAGGAAGTAAGCTTGAAATGAATAAATAAATAAAATATAATAAATAAAGAAATGTTTTGTGTGATGTAATGTATGTTTATAGATACTGTAAGCCAAAGGCAGAAGGTAAGGCAGCTTTTATTGTTATTTCAACCATATACAGTAGTTTCAGTACCTAGTGAAATAAAATAACATTCCTCCAGGATCATAGTGCTATATAAAACACAACTAACTGAGACACATATTTGACATTATACCAAAAGAATAGCAACCTAAATAAAGTGCAGAAGTGAAAGTGTGTCAATGAGCACACTGAAAACATTGAAAAGCTCACCGGTACAAAGTTCATTTAGAGTGCAAAGCCGACCAATAAAAGTTCTAAGGTGAGTAAAAGTGCAAAACAATATCTTGTATTGCGATATAGGTATAATAAATGTCATGAGTTTAAACATACTTGATGGTCAAAATGCTAATCAATAAAATACAGTATTTAGGGATTATAGCAGCCAGCTCAAGAATATACATAAAAGTGAAATTATGAATAAAAGTGGAATTAAATTGTGTACGTTTAGTGTGTGTATGATTTTAAAAAATCAAGTTGAGCCACTAATTTACCTTCATCGAGATGCAATCACATGGTTTACTGTATAAGACTCCCACCTGTCGGACTGATGCTATCAAGTTGAACTAAAGAGGTATTTGGAATGATGATTGTACATTCCCATGTTTTTAATACATGCGTATTATTGTCTGAACAGATGAACGTGGAACCTTCAGGCATCTGGAAATTGCAGGATGATAAGGATAAGCCCCACTTGTGGAGGTCCACAGGTCTTTTACTGATGTCTTGGTTGATTTCTCTTGATTTTCCCATGATGTCAAAGAAAGAGGCTCTGTGTTAGAGGTGTGTCACCAATCAACTCAAATGTAAATCAATTAACCTATCAGAAGCTCCTTAAAATAAATGGAATCATCTGAAGTTTTCTTTTTGTTTACTGATGGGAATGAATGAATGAATGAATGAATGAATGAACACAAGATGGTGGTTTAATGTTGCTGCTTGGAAACTAAACTGTTCTGAGCAAACAGCCCAGCAGAAGCTTTATTACTGAGTGATAAGTGAAGTCAGAAGTTTAGCGTCACTCATTATTTTTTCTCTTTTTGTAGTAAACTGCTGCAACTAATTTCAGATGATAAGATTTACTCTCAGTCTCCGTCTCTTCCTCTGTCGCTGTACAATGCTGAAGGACACTTTAGCGCTTTATGGTTGTTTTACAAGTGTTTATTCCCAG
>JAAGKR010012210.1:0-15000 GCA_011419295.1 Clarias macrocephalus
CTCTCTCTCTCTCTCTCTCCTCTGGCTCTGGATCAGCAGTATTTCCGGGTCCCTCGGCAGACGGCCGAGCTGTAGTCACAGGGGGAACGGACGGCACCCTGTCTAAGAATGTACCAGGCTGCATCCTCTGCACATGTAGCCCAGCTGTCCTACAGGGGGTGAGTACTGGTCACCAACAATTTGGTTGCCTCGATGCTGTGGCACAAGTTCACCACCAGAAACAACAGTTGGAGAGATTCAGAGAAGGATAGTGGACTTCTTCTGGAACCTTCCGTCCTCAGACCGCACAAAGGCTGCTCTACCAAAAGGAGGCAACATGGATCTTCACAGCATGCCTACTACTTCAAAAAATACGACAGACATTTATTCATAATGGACTTAAAGGAAATCAATACATCAAAAACAACAAAGTTTTATCAGACAGTTTTAAAGTTGTGGACTTCACTTCTGAGAATCAGCAGAACGGGGGATCAGCCATGTCTCTGTGTGAACCACGAGCCCCTTTTCAGTAACCCACTGTGAAGGTGACCCATCAGAACTCTCTGGCCGGGGTGAAGGAGTCGAGGTGGTCGGATCTGCTGGCCCCGGGCTCTTCCCCACGAGGCAGCTGGAGGTCCCTGTACAAACCCCCTGTAGAGAAGCGCACAGCGGACCTGCAGTGGAGGATCGCGCACGGGGCCGTGGCCACAGACAGACACGTAGCACATATCGACCCCACCGTGGCCACAACATGCCCCTTCTGTGGGAGGGAGGAAACTTTAGATCAAGATGTGAGAGGTTAAGGCCAATGTTTAACAGAAAGCCTGTACATTCTGCGCCCGAAATACTCGGCTGCAGACAAGGAAAGGATTTGCATCACTAACTTTCTAATTGGCAAAGCAAAACTGGCCACATGGCTCACAAGGAAAAACAAAATAAAAAATGATGGCAGTCTGAACCCTGAGCTCATGTTTAAAACTCTGGTAAAAACCAGACTGAAAATTTTATTTGCATACGCAGCAATGACAGATAAGCTGCAGGTTTGGGGACGGGGGGAAATGTTATGCTGTGTGGAAAACAATCTGTTAATTCTAACCTTTTAACAGAAGTTTTATGAGAACATGCACAGTATACAGAGCTACAAGGGCATCTTATTTTACCCCCTTTTAGTTACTTATTTATTAACCTATCCTATTTATTTATTAACTATTTCCTGTCTTATGGGTGTTTTTATGTTATGTACCATCACGAAACCAAACCATCATAGATTGTGACTATTTATTTATTGACATTTTTGTCCACTATATCTTTTTTCATCTTATTTAACTCAACGTACTTATGTTTTATTATATGGATGTACATGTGTATGTATGTAGATAGATACATGTATGTATGTGTGTGTGTGTGTGTGTGTGTGTGTGTGTGTGTGTGTGTGTGTGTGTGTGTGTGTGTGTGTGTATATGCTGCTGTCTATCTAAATATCTAATCCACTTAATTCCTTCATGTGTCCAAATAAGATAGAAATGTTATGAATGTTTCAAAATTAAAGACACCTAAAAGTCAAGTCTCTCTCTCCGTCTCTCTCTCTGCACACGTGGTGTGCGTGTGGCGAGTTTAGAGGAGTGTGTGTTAGCCGTTGGTGACTAGACTAAAAGTGATTTAGGAAACGGCTCAGAGTAATTCTGAGTAAGGAAAGTATAAAAACCTTTATCTTAGTGAGGGGGCGTGGTCGACCCCGTTGCTAGGGATGATGCAGAAATTCAAGGACTGTGATTGGTTGATGAAAAATAACCTCTGACCTCTGTAAAGGTCTTGAAATGAGCTTTGTGAAAATAGAATATATGATAATAGGACAGACAGTGAAATCATAACGTTTGTATATGATGAAAGTGTATAATCATGACTACAGGCTACTTTATACAAAGTTTCTGTTATAGGCTAAATATCTTACAGATAATTAAACAGCTAAATGTTAAAAATGTGTCGACTTTTGAAGCAACCCGTTTCCACACAGTAGTTACTGTATTTAAGTTCTTACATTTAGTTACTGTAATGATTTTATTACTTGATCCGTTTCAGATTGATGGGAGTAAAATGTCTCAGCTTTTACCAGTTTACATGATCACAGGACAGTTTATTTAAGCTGCACTTTTGGATGGTCTGTAGCCAACAATCCAAGAGAGATGGAAAGAAGTAAAACAACAAGAAAACCAGACTGGACAGAAGAGCCGCGTTTACTTTTAGCTTTACGTTCAGTGTTTGGAGAATATTTCTTCTTTCCACCCATTTTGTCCTCTGCTAGAGAAACTCTTAAGCCTCTTAAAAGTCCTCCTCTCTACTCGCAACTATTTTTACCTTAGGAGTTGATTTTAGGGCTAAGATGTTTTGTGAATAATAAGAAAATGCCCTAATTTTTCTTAGAATTTCATCACTAGGAGCAACTTTTAGGCTTAAGAAGCTTTGTGAATACGAGCCCTGGTGTCTTTTAGCAGAGGTGTTTGTTGTTTTTATGATTTTTAAAGAGGGTGTAGAAGAGCTAAATGCTGTTTTTAAATTCAGAGTTGAAAACTTTGACTACAGTATATTCGCCTCCTCAGACACTGACATTAAATGTTTTAATTGTGGTGCAATGGGACATCTGGTCCGTGCTTGTCCTGAAAGACAGAGCGATCCTGGTGCTTCCGAGCGTCCGGGTCACGACGCGACCGTGCCGGGCGAAGCCGCTCCCCCTGCAACTACAGCTCGGCCGTCTGCTGAGGGACCCGGCAATGCTGCTGACCCAGAGCCAGAGGAGACCGAACCCCAAGCCCAGCCTGCAGTCCAAGAGTCAACTGGAGTTACATCAACACCAGAAGCAACATGCTCGGCCAAACTGGACCGAGAGGAGCCCAACGTAACCCGGCCGGCACCGGAGAGGCCGAACACGGCCAATAAGGTCACAGACGGTTCGGGTGCAGCGCTGGAGCTACCTGTGCTCTCGGCGATGGGTACGAGGAGCCGCCTACTGGAAGCATCAGCCTCCGCACTGTCACAAGGGGACGAGGCGGACATAGAGATGGAAGAGGAGGCCTCATTCAGAGCACCAAAAAGGAAAAAAGACCGTAAAGGAGGAGGAAAAAAACTCCCCAAAAAAGACCCGAACCGGAGTCAGACAGTGACGGGTTTTTGCTGAACTTGAAATATTCAGACTAAAGAAATGGATTACGTAAATAAATAAGGAACTCGCTGAAGAGGAACTTTTAGAATGATTTTTACTCAGTGCTGGACACTGGTATGTTTTCTTTTATATAAAACTTTTTTATCTACATACTTTTTAAAGAGTGAAGTAAATATTGCGAGCTTAAATATAAATGGGGCAAGAACATGTGAGAAAAGAGCCAAACTCTATGAACTACTAAAACAGAAACATGTTGATGTGGCTCTACTTCAAGAGACGCACAGCGACTCCAAGAACGCAGCAGACTGGTCCAAAGAGTGGGACGGGCTCGCGATCCTGAGCCACAATACACCACTGAGTGCTGGAGTCGCGCTGCTCGCTGCTCGCAGTTTTATACCCAACTCTTACACAGTAGAAGAATGTTTAAATGGGAGGCTTTTAAAAGTGAGAACGTTTTATGAGAATGAAGTTTTTTTTTTTGTGTGTGTAAACGCCCACCAAGGCAGTAGAGAGGATGATGTTTTTAGACAAACTAAACAATGTCATTAATGACTGTAACTCTGCTGACATTTTAATTTTAATGGGCCCATTCCATAGAGAACACGCTCTCACTGGCAAGACTTGATCGATTTTACTGTTTTAAACACCAACTGTCTTATGTTACTAAATGTTTTATTGCCCCAGTAGGCATCTCTGACCATAGCATGGTGCAGTGCACCGTCAGTAGGAAAAACCTCAAGCCTAAGAGCCTACTGGCATTTTAACACCCTACTTTTAGAAGATGCCAATTTTATTGAGTCTTTTACCTTTTTATGGACCAGCAGATTTTAGCTCTCTACAGCAATGGTGGGATCCAGCTAAAGCACAGATAAAAGTCTTCTGTCAACAGTCCACCCTCAATGTCACAAAAGACATCGTTAGATCAATGAGAGCGCTGGAGACTGAAATAGTGGAACTCCAGTGTCTAGAGACCAAAGAAAACAGAGGAAACCGTGAATCCCTGAAAAACAAAAAAGCCCTAATGAACGACCTACTGGGCACTGCAGCACAGGGGGCGCTGGTCCGCTCACGGTTTAAACACGCTACTGAAATGGATGCTCCATTAAGTTCCTTTTTGGTCTGGAACAAAAAAATGGACAGAAAAGAATCATCCATGCCGTGCGATCAGAGTCAGGGGATCTCGTATCAGAGCCCACTGAGATTCGCGAGCAGACACACGGCTTCTACTCGAAGCTGTACAGTAGTGAGTGGTCAGAAGCTCATGCAATGGAGGAAACCTTCCTGAAAAACCTGCCCAAGCTGTCAGAACAAGCTGCCACTGACATGGCGGCAGAACTGACACTGGCAGAGATCCAGTCTGGCAGTCTCTTCACGGCCTGAAGAACGGGCGGGCGCCGGGTATAGACGGTCTCCCTGTAGAGTTCTACAAGGCGTTTTGGTCAGTAATAGGACAGGATGTACTAGAGGTGATGCAGGACAGCGTGAAAGGAGGAAAGCTCCCGGTGAGCTGCAGGAGGGCTGTCCTGACCTTACTGCCACAAAAGGGAGACCTGACGCACCTGGGGAACTGGCGCCCGGTATCACTGCTGTGCACTGACTACAAACTGCTCTCAAAAGCATTAGCCTCAAGACTGACAAAGGTACTGGAGCAGATCATCACCACCAGACGTACTGCGTGCCTGGTAGGTCTATCTTTGACAATATACACTTAATACGTGATATTATGGATGTCTCTAGACTCTTGGATCTAAAGACCGGCCTCATTTTACTGGACCAGGAAAAGGCTTTTGACCGGGTTGAACACAAATACTTGTGGAAGGTGCTGGAAAGCTTCGGGTTCAACCCAGGCTTCATAACAATTATCAAGACATTGTACAGTGACATTGAGAGTGTACTGAAGGTTAATGGTGGTTTATGTGTCCCTTTTAAAGTACACAGAGGTATCAGATTGAACCTCTTTTATGCAAACTAAGAGAGCAGCTTTCTGGTTTTAATATCCCTCATTTTAATATTTTAACCTGTCTTTCAGCTTATGCCGATGATCCAGCTGTAATGGTCAACACACAGACAGATGTTTTCACCATTAAATCTTTTAACTGATGTTTTAGAAGATTTTAAATGGTTTTAAATACTCGGGTGCTGAGTTTTTAAACAAAAACTGGGATGGAATTGTTGAAAACATAAAAGGCAGACTAAGCAGATGGAAGTGGCTGGTCCCAAAAATGTCTTACAGAGGACGGGTGCTGGTCATCAACAACCTAGCAGCACCGTCCCTGTGGCATAAACTGGCATGTATGGACCCACCACCAAACCTGCTAGCAAGGTTACAGGCCCTACTGGTAGACTACTTCTGGGACAAACTGCACTGGCTACCACAAAGCCTTCTTCAGCTGCCTAAAGAGGAAGGAGGACAGGGCCTGGTGCAGCTAGCCAGCAGAACAGCAGCCTTCCGCCTGCAGTTCATCCAGAGACTCCTCATCGGAGCTAGTGATGAAGGATGGAGAGCGGCAGCCTACACACTCCTACGCACGGTGGGAGGACTCGGACTGGACAGAACTCTGTTTTTAATGGACCCCACAGCACTGGACACCACTGGATTATCAGTATTTTATCAAAGACTTTTTAAAATCTGGACCTTTTTTAAAAAACAAAACAAAGGAAACAGAACATTACACTGGCTGCTGGAGGAGTCCCTAGTCTGTGGAGGGCAACTGGACATTTCTAGTCAAACCACCCCAGCACTATCCACGACCCTGATCTCCGCAGGGATCGTGACACTCCGGCAGCTGGTGAACATCACCGGACCAGACCTGTCTCGAGCAGAGGACTTGGCAGCACAGATGGGACTTTGGTCTCATTGGGTCGCCAACCAGCTCCTACATTGCTGGAGAACCGCCCTAACGTCGGAGGAACGCGTTCAGCTGGTGGAACACACAAGTCACCAGACCAGTCCTACAGAAGAGGAACCTTTTCCACAGCTGACAATAACTCCAGACCTAGAGGGCTATGGCGCCCCCTCCTGGAGCTCAAGGCTGAGGAGGACATGAACTTTGAGACAGTGTCTGGTGAGGTTTTATACAAAGCTTGTGTGAAGGTCCTAAACAAGAAAAAACTGAATGGGAGGGTCGACACCCCATGGCGCACTGAACTGGGTTTTAATAATGATTTTACCGTACACCGTACAAACCACCATTAACCAAAAAGTCTGCTGAGCTCCAGTGGAGGGTTTTACATGGAATTGTCTCTGTGAACTCTTTTATCTCCATTTTAAATCCTGAAGTCACGCAGGACTGCCCCTTCTGTTCACAGAGAGAAACTGTTTCCCTGCTTTTATACATTGCTCCAGGTTGTCACCTCTGTTTAACCTTTTAAAACACATTTTTTTATCACTGAATGTAGATTTTACTCATCAGCTTTTTATTCTTGGTTTTAAATACGTCCGGAGAAACAGGTTCAAATGCCAGTTTATTAACTTTACCATCGGTCAAGTCAAGATGGCGATTTACATAAGCAGAAAAAACAAGCTGGCACAAAGCACAGACTGTGACCCCAAAAAGATCTTCTCCAGACTTGTCAAATCAAGAACTTTAATTGATTTTAATTTTTACAAAAGTATGAAGGACATAAATATGTTTAAAACCATATAGTGCTGTGACGAGACCTTGTGCTCAGTAGAAGATGATGAAATCATATTTGCCGCATATTTTAACTATATATGTTTAAAAAAAAGAACTATAATGTCTTAAAATGTCTTATTTATTTATTTATTCATCTATTTTAAATCAACTATTTATAAACTCAATCCTTATTTCGTTTATAAAACAAAATTTGTAAAATAAAGAATTGTAAAAAGTCAAAAAAATTATCTCTGTCTCTCTCTCTCTCTGTCTCTCTCTGTCTGTCTCTCTGTCTCTCTCTCTGTCTCTCTTTCTGTCTCTGTCTGTCTGTCTCTGTCTGTCTGTCTCTCTCTCTCTGTCTGTCTCTCTCTCTCTCTCTCTCTGTCTCTCTCTCTCTGTCTGTCTCTCTCTCTCTCTCTCTCTCTCTCTCTCTGTCTCTCTCTGTTTCTCTCTGTCTCTGTCTGTCTCTCTCTCTCTCTCTGTCTCTCTCTCTCTGTCTGTCTGTCTCTCTCTCTCTCTCTGTCTCTCTCTCTCTGTCTGTCTGTCTCTCTCTCTCTCTGTCTCTCTCTCTCTGTCTCTCTCTCTCTCTCTCTCTCTCTCTCTCTCTCTGTCTCTCTCTCTCTCTCGCTCTCTCTGTCTCTCTCTCTCCACCTTTAAGAGAGTGTGAATGAGGAGAGAGAAACAGCCTGTTAGACTGGTAGGGTAGGTCAGCTCTTACAGAAATACAAAATGAGTATTGTATACAATAAACCCTCTGTGTGTCTGTGTACACATACAGTGTGTGTGTGTGTGTGTGTGTGTGTGTGTGTGTGTGTGTGTGTGTGTGTGTGTTTTCATTGCACATGAATCTGTAAAGAAAAAGAAGAGTGTTTGACGTGTCGGGTGCTATTTTTCACGCTACATGTACTTCCACTGGCGTGTACATTAATGTAGTGGCCTCATATTATTATTAATTCAAACATCAGCTTATTACAGTTTTTCGGATTTGCTAAAACACTAAACCCCATTGTAAAAACGGTCAACTACGTCTTTTATCAAAAAAAATCGTACAGTTGTCAAAATCTTAATTACTATTCTTCTGGTTAGGGCACAAGCTGAATCTCCCTTTTACCATCTCTAAACACATTCTCACACAGTGTGTGCACGCAGGCTACAGAAGTTAAACACAACTAACACACTGTTTTCATCATTTACACACTACCACTCAAAATTGAAAACACATGTGTCCAATCAGTGAACCCAGTTAGTAAACAGTATATAAGCCTAGTCAAATGCAAATGGCATAAGTGGATCCAACAATGGAGCAATACAATAGAAGAGGAAGAGGAAGAGGAAGAGGAAGAGGAGTCCGTGTCAGAGGTGGTGGGCGAGGACTAAGACCAAGAAGAAGAAGATCTGCCATGGATCATGTTCTGGTGCATGGCATGACTATGAGGGAGGCGGGGCAACGTGTGCAACCAAACCCAAGCAGGTTCTCAGTGGCTACTATAATCTGGACCTTCAGAGAAGAAAACAGGCAAAAAGTAAACTTGTCTCAGTAAGGGGACAATGAACAATAATTTTTTTTACATACATGGTACTGTTTGAAAACATCGGGTGCCATCTGAGCAAAACTGTGAGAACGTGAAAGAGCAACGAGGTCAATAAGTCAGTAAAGTTTTACAGTAAACTCAGTACTAGGACTTATACTGTAGTGTCTGGGAAGCAGCACATGGATGCACCACACTGTGTCATTCACAGAACAACATGTAGTGTAGAGAGAATCTCGACTCGAAGGTTAGACCTCATGAATACGTCTTCGTGGATGAAGCTGGATTCAATCTAACAAAAAGGAGACGCAGAGGTCGCAACGCCACACTGTAGGTCAACGTGGCATTGTTGAAGTGCCTGGCCAGCGTGGTGGGAACGTGACTATCTGTGCTGCCATCAGCAGCCGTGGGCTTCTCCACACTCATGGTACTGTCGGGCCACACAACACCGACGTTCTACTAACATTCCTGGATGGTCTACGGGATGCTTTGCTTGAGCAGGGAGGTCGCGAGCAGCCAGAGCATCCCATGTCTGTGAACGTGGTCCAGGAATACGTGATTGGTTTGATAATGAGACGCATTTCATGAACGTGTCTCTTCCACCATAATCTCTCTTTTTAAACCCTACTGAGGAGTTTTATCTCGGCATGGAGATGGAAAGTATACGACCGAAACCACACACAGGAAAATCTACTCAAGCAATGACTGGAGCATGTGGTGAGAGAGGAGTGGAATCTTACCAGGGCTGGAGTCGGCATGCTACAGGATTCTCCGCTCGTTACCTTGTAAGGGAGAACATAGCATGTGATGATGTGGATGAAGTCGTGTGGCCTCACCCAGCACAGAGACTTGACGCTGAGGCAGAAGAAATCATCTAATATTCTGTACATATGTTTCGATCTTTGCTGTGGTTCTTTTTTGTTTAAATGAATGAATAAATACAAATTATTTTCCCACAGTGTTTTGTATCGATTTATGGAGTGTGTAATCGTTGCTGACTTGTGTTTGCACATTGGCTGGTTTTGTGTGGTGTTTGACAGTAGTGCTTGATTTTGAGTAAAGTTAAAATAGTTTTGGGTCAAATGCTTGGTTTTGCAACAGAAGTCGAAGGTTTTGTGACTGTAGCTTGAGAGTTTGTGTTTAGTGTTTTGAGACAGAGATGAGATTTTAGGAAATGTGTTTTAGCAATTCAGAAAAACTGTAAACTGTTATTAAATAACACAAATAATCCTAGATTCTTTTAAAATACCGTAGCCAAATTAACTATTAACAAGACCACTGCAGAAATCTCCACAACACCAACGTACAGTAGTGAGGACTTCATGGACTTTTCCAAAAACAAGATTGTAAACATTAGGGGAACAAATCAGGCTTTGAAACCAATCAATTTAATTGATCATCAGCCTGTTTATTAGATCCTAAACCGACACATTTAGTACCAGCAATAACAGAACCCCTGCTCAAAGTAATTAACTCTGCAGTCAATCAATAGTGGCTATGTTCCCAAATCCTTTAAATTAGCAGTTATTAAACCGATAATTAAGAAAACCGACCATGACCCAATTGTCAAATTATAGGCCGATATCAAACCTCCCCTTTATTCTGGGAAAGATTTAGGCCTCATCACAGCACAGAGACAGCACCTGTTAAAGTAGTAAGTGACCTCCTATTGGCCTCTGATCAGGGTTGCGTCAGTGTAACGGGTTCGACCCAAGGTTGCACAGGCGGCACCATAAAGCACACCACGAGGCGAGGTCTTGTGTGAAAAAGGGTAATTTATTTAGGATAATGGGGAAGAAAAGAGTTAAAGGAGGGAGGACGAAAGAAAGGGAAGGGAAGGTGAAGCATGTGCTGGTCTGGTTGGCAGTGTCCCGCTGGCATTCGGGCACAGGCTGGTGAGGGGCGGGCGGTGGGCAGAGTGGCAGCTTTTGGCGGATTTCTCGGCTGAGATTGGAGGCCTTAACGCAATCCTCTCTGCTGCCTTTTCCTCTTCGGCAGCGGGGATGCTAAGATGGACTCTGCGCGGGTGCCGCGGGAGCTTGCGCAGCTTGATCACACTCTGTTCTCTCGTGGAGATGAAAGGGCGGCCCGCTGTGTCTCCCGATCTGACCCCCTTAGACTTTTATCTTTGGGGTCATCTGAAGGCAATTGTCTATGGTGTGAAGATACGAGATGTGCAGCACCTGAAACTACGGATACTGGAAGCCTGTGCTGGCATTTCTCCTGCGGTGTTGCTATCAGTGTGTGAAGAGTGAGAGAAGAGGGTTGCATTGACAATCCATCACAATGGGCAGCACATTGAACACATTTTAAAAGTGGTCAGAAACATGTAAATAACTCATGAAAGAATAAAGTTACGTTAGAACCAAGCACACCATTGTTTTTCTTGTGAAATTCCCAATAAGTTTGATGTGTCACATGACCCTCTTCCTATTGAAAAAACAAAAGGTGGATCCAAGATGGCCGACTTCCAAATGACCACCATGGTCACCACCCATCTTGAAAAGTTTGCTCGCTCACATATACTAATGTGCCACAAACAGGACGTTAATATCACCAACCATTTCCATTTTATTAAGGTCTATCCATATAAATGGCCACCCTGTAGATTCCAGTCTTTCATTTGAAGCTCATGTAGATAATATCACCAGGATAGTATTCTTTCACCTCAGAAATATTGCCAAGATACTGCTAGGAACTGCTAGTGTCTTACGATCCGCCACGCCCACTTCGATCAAAGAATGCAGGCTTCCTGTCAGTACCACGTATTATTAAAAGTACAGCAGGGGGCGGAGCTTTTTCTTACAAAGCCCCAAAGTGATGGAATAGTCTTCCTATTAATGTTCGGGACTCAGACACAGTCTCAGTGTTTAAGTCTAGGCTAAAAACCTGTTTATTTAGCGCAGCATGTTTGTAAATAGATGAGCCTTAGGTAAAGGAGCAGATCTGGGGGACTCATGGACGTAGAGTATCTGGTGAACTGGTATGTTTAGATGCTGTCCTCCCCACTCTCATTGATCACTCAGGTTTGTTCACGGTGTGGTGATTGGTTGCTTTACATCCCAGTTCCCCCTCATGTCTGTGTTTCCTTCTGGCTCCTCCCTTTTAGTGATGATGTCATAGTTAGTCCTGCCGGAGTCTCTGCTTGCACTCTGCACTTAATATAGTGCCTGGTAAAAGTATTCACCCCCCTTGGCATTTTTCATGTTTTGTTGCTTCACAACCTGGAAATAAAATGGATTGTTTGAAAGTTTGAATTATTTAATTTACAGAACTTTAAAGATCTGATTTTTTTTTCATTCAAACAATAAATGAGTCAAAATAACAGAAAACTTCAGCATGCATAACTATTCACCCCCTAAAGTCAGTACTTTGTAGAGCCACCCTTTGAGCTTGCCAAATCTTGCCACTGGGATTTTTGGCCATTCCTCAAGGCAAAACTGCTCCTTCATGTTGGATGGTTTCCGCTTATATCAGTGTATTTAGCACCATTAATCTTTCCCTAGACTTGACATGCTGACACCCTCATGCTTTACTGTAGGGATGTTGCTCTTGGGGTGATGGAATGTGTTGGATTTGCGCCAGACATAACCGCCATTTTCCTTGGTGGTCAAAAAGTTAAATTTTAGTCTCATCTGACCAGAGCACCTTCCTCCATACATTTGGGGAGTCGCCAGCATGTCTTTTGGTGAACGTGCGTTCTTATTTTTTACACTAAGTAATGGCTTTGTTCTGGCCACTCTTTCATAAAGCCCAGCTCTATGGAGTGTACAGCGTATAAACCTTATATATTATGTGACTGTGACCATAGCTAACTGTTAGCTCTCTTCACTCTCTTCTCTCTCTCTCCCTGTCTCTCTTGCTCCTGAGCTGCCAGTGATCCAGACCCCCTCTGCCCTCTGGACCTGTCTGACTGGTGTCCCGCTTCTGGTTGGAGATCTCATCGCATGGATGCCCCGTGTGGTCTGTCTGGGATGCATGTGGTGACTGGGGATGGTTCCACTTTACAATTTTGTCAATTTCAATTCAATTCAATTCCCTTTTATTTATATAGCACTTTTAACAATGGTCATTGTCTCAAAGCAGCATCATAAAAAAGATATAGAAATAAAAATGTATATAGATCATAATGATCTGCTTGTCCCTGATGAACACGCCAAGGGCGACGGCAATGGTGCTGAGGGAAAAACTCTCTGAGACAGGAAGAAACCTTGAGAGGAACCGGACTCGACAGGGAACCCATCCTCATCTGGGTGATAACGGAGAGCAGGAATTGATCTGCACTCATACTGTGTGTTAGGAGGCTGGAAGTTCAGTATAACAGGAGACGTGTTTAAGTTCATATGGAGTCCAGTTCAGTTTGGCACCAGCATGGCACCAGGATGAGTCAGACAGGTGCAGATGTCAGAGGGGGTCTGGATTGCTGGGAGCTCGGGAGCAGCATTTGTAGCTCCAAACCATCATGAATCAGAATCCAGCTGGAGGTGGTCCTTCTCTGGGTGCCTCAGGATCCTCACAGGGTAGGCCTCTGTCTACTGGAGCTAGCACAATCCCCAGGTGCCTCGCGGCAGTAAAAATAAATCCCGACAGATAATTGTTTCCATTAGTGTTTGTGCGCGTATGCGCTGTGTATTTGTGTGTGTTTGTGCTAACTAATTACATTACAAAATGACTCCCTTCAAAATCTGTTATATTACTGCGTTACTTTCTGATAAAAGTAACTAGTTCAAGTACTTTTCCATTGCAGAAAATTAAAACTCCTTTGCGCTTCCTCGTGCATGTTGTTTTAGTCAAGACTTTTATAATTATTCTACCAGCATCACTCAGTGAAGTTTGGCTCATAATCTGTTCACTACTAATACCCCTGTCTCAGCTACGCAGTTTCGCGCGGTGGCCGTAAGTACGGTTCATCAGGATTCACCGCCAGTTTCAGCGCTGTGGTCAGGTTTCCATCTTTCTGCGCGTCGGCCCTCACATAGTCAAACCACATCGGTGAGATGGGAGTATAACAGCAGGAATAACAGAGGGGGAGGGGTATCGGGGGCGTGGCTTGTAGGACATCTTTCACACACACACACACACACACACACTAAGGGATTGGGAATGACTGCTGTCTGGCTCACGGATTACATAAATTGTCTGAATAACGGATAAAATTTTTGAAAAAGTAACTGAGTAACTGAATGGCGGCGCGAACACGTTAGATTACTGTTACATCAAAAAAGTAATCCGAGGCCTCTAACGGGTTACACCCAACACTGTTAATGAGGATGCAGGACAACCACTACATTACATTACAATAGTCCAGTCTGGAGCTTATATAAGGTCATAAATGCATGAACCAGCTTTTCGGCATCAGATACAGATAAAATGTTCCTAAGCTTGGCAATATTTCTAAGGTGGAAAAGGCTGTTTTTGTAATATAAGAAATATGATTGTAAAGTATTTCTGTCTTTTGTCTGAATCGAGTAAGGGAAACTTATCAGTCATCCAATCTTTTATATCTTGGACACACTCAGTTAATCTGGAAAACTTGGATATTTCACCTGTTTTTGATGAGATGTATAACTGGCTATTATCAGCATAGCAGTGGAAACTAATCCCATGTCTTCTAATGATGTTACCAACGGGAAGCATGTATACGGAAAATAGCAGAAGTCCTAAAACTGACCCTTGTGGGACCCCATATTTTACTAGCATTTCACTGGACAGTTCTCTATTCAGATCTACAATGAAGATGGTCCTGGCCTGGGCAGATGCTCTGAGGACTTGGTTCAGGCCTGAAATTTCCACAAACAGTTTTGTACCTGAGCGTCAAATAACAAACTGGACTCCATATGAACTTAAACTCATCTCCTGTTATACTGAACTTCCAGCCTCCTAACACACAGTATGAGTGCAGATCAATCCCTGCTCTCTGTTATCACCCAGATGAGGATGTGTTCCCTGTCGAGTCCGGTTCCTCTCAAGGTTTCTTCCTATTGTGATCCCAGGGAGTTTTTTCCTCAGCACCGTCGCTGTGATTCTGATTTATATATATATTTTTAAATATTTTATACAAATTTCCATAATTGTCTTTGGATTGTGTAAAGCTGCTTTGTGACAATGACCTTTGTTAAAACCATTATACAAATAAAATGAAATTAAACTGAATTAAGTAAAATGAAATATTTTATCTTTTCAAGAAACATTTGAAATAATTAAACAGAATGAAATAAAATCCCATTTTGTCCTTTCACAGGACTGAAACATTTGGACTGAAGTGGAGCCGATGGAGGTTCTGGAGCACGGCTCGGTTCTTTGATGGCCAACAGATGGCGCTGATCTTCCTCCTCCTCCTCAGTGCACATCTGTTATCCTGATCGCCCCGGCCAGCTCTCAGCCTTCCAGAGTGTGTTTGCACTGATGTGACTTTTCTGTAAGTCTGGAGTGATTAGAAAGAAAGAAGGACAACTATGCAGCACACTAAAGGGAATTTTCTCTCTCTCTGTCTCTCTCTCTCTCTCTCTGTCTCTCTCTCTCTCTCTCTGTCTCTCTCTGTCTCTCTCTCTCTCTCTCTCTCTGTCTCTCTCTGTCTCTCTCTCTCTCTGTCTCTCTCTCTCTCCCCCCTTTCTCTCTGTCTCTGTCTCTCTCTCTCTCTCAGTCCCTCTGTATCTCCTGCTTTGCTCCTTCTACCCTAATTTGTGTTGGGTTTGATGTTTTCCAGATGTGGCCTCCT
>JAAGKR010012211.1:2500-17072 GCA_011419295.1 Clarias macrocephalus
TATTCCTGGCCTGATGAGATCTTCACACACCGCCTGACCACGGAGAACGCTCCTCTGAGACAGAGACAGGGAGGGGGCGGGGGGGGGGGGGGTGGCAGAGAGAAGAAGAGATGATGCTTCATACATGTGATGCACATTTACACAGCCGGTCCCTCAGTCCCTCAGTCACACCAGTACGGACAGACAGACAGACAGACAGAGTATATCTTTAAGCTGCTAGTTGGAGGAGAGCTGTTCTCTTTAATAATCTTGTCACGTGCATTTCCCAACATGCTTTGCTCCTATGTGAGGTCAGAAAGACATGTCGCTTTTCTCCCGGTGTGTGTGTGTGTGTGTGTGTGTGCGTGCGCTGTCGCATTGCCAGTGTTTCTGCGTTTCCCCAGTCCCACCTCCGTCCCTGCAGCGCGCGCACACACACACACACACACACACACAGCCTGCAGCAGTCTCCTCTCCTCCATCCAGTGTCTCTGTATCCGCGCGCGCGCCTTCTCTGTCCATCATATAAACGACACGCACAGACAGGCGCGCGCACATGTATGCGCGTACACACACACACACACACACTTACTTGCCGAGCTCCTCGTACAGCTGGTACTCGTCGGTGAAGCGCGTGCAGACGGTCAGCGCCATGGTGCAGCGCGAGAGGATGAGGAGGCGCGCGTGCACAGCTCGGGAGTGAGCACGGGGGCGCGCGCTGATGCTGCGACCGTGCACGCGCAGCGGTGAGATTAAAAAGCCACCCGGGGTGTCGCGCGCGCGGGATCAAGAGGAGCGCGCGGACACTGGAATATCTCACCGAGCGGAAACAGCACCACGTCACGCCTTCTAAACCACGCCCCCTCTGCTCACACACACTATAGAGAACCACAGTATACAGGGGACAGGAGTGTGCGCTCCTAAAGACACGGCGTCACCGGAAATAACCCCTGGGGCGGGGGGGGGGGGGTTATGAAATGACAATAACAACAACAGGAAGGTTACAGGTACAAAATTATAATAGAAAGGAGGATTTTACTTCTTTAAATGTAACCATAGTTCCAGTTGATTTACGGCTTAAAAGTCCTCCAAATTCATTTCAAAATAAATTCTCAAATCAACTTTGAAATGGGAGATATTAGTCATTCTTTATGACCTTTCTGTCTATTTCTGTATATAGAATTTACCTAGTACTAAAAAAAATCTACATGAACATGTTTTCCAAAATCTTTTTTTTTATCATAATATAATATAACATCTCTTTTCCCTATATTAATTTTTGATCCACTTAATACAGTAAACAAACATTCAACGAAAAAATAACATATATACATTCAAAAAAGAGATGCAGAACAGATTCCACATACATTCCACAGAAACAACAAAATTCAGAGAGATCAGCCAGGAAGAGTGACGTCATTGATTATTTTACGTCATTCTGTTGGAGCGCTGCTTATTTACATGACGTGCTGTGATTGGTCAGAAATAAACTGTTAATTAACTGTTTATAACTCCGTCCGTACATTGCTAATGCGCTGCGTGATCAACGCATATGGTTTCGTGTACATGGAATGTTCTAGGGAAGAAGTCTCCACTGTCAGTGCCCTCTTGTAACGGATCCTTTTGTGGTTTCTCTGCAGGTGTGTGTTCTCTGTGTAAAATGCGCCTTTTAAATGTATCAGGTGTTTGTTATATTTTTCTGCCCCCTGGTGGCTGACGTCTGGTTGGAGTTCTCATATCACATGAGGATGGCTCCATTTGGTCTGTTGAGGACCATGAAGATGCTCACGACTGTGTTGGTACAAACAGCGTCCCTATGATATGACTGCAGTCGCTCTACAAAGGTACCGAGTGTTTACTGTACAGTGATCAGTCTCACACGTCACACATTTACTTTTCTTGAGACTTTTGACCTCATAGCACACAGTTATGCATTATTACAAATTACTTATTAATTTTATATATATATTTTTTTCATTTTTATCCGGAGTTTTTATTTATGTAAATATTTATTAAAATCCGATGGAAAAGATTTGAATTACAATATTTGTGCCGTGTCTGCTTCTGGACACGAGATGGCGCATATGTGTAAAACAAAAGTTCGCGCATGCGTAGTGTAATATCCACGGCAAGCCACGAAGATCTCGGGCGCATGCGCAGTAACGAATCGCGTATTTTTCGAAAGGTTAGATACATGTTAGCTATACAGCTAATATGATAATAACATACAAAAATATCAGCGCTTTAAGGACGTGCCTTAGTTAATATAAACCTTTTTAAAGACTCCATCTGACTGTGCATTCACTGCGCTATACTGAAGGTAATGTCGACTGTTATTACAATTATCTGCGCTCTGTTTGTTTAAATGTTGCTAGCCTAGCCTAGCATCACTGTGCGCTTTGTGCAGCAGTCTGACTGTTAGCATGAGCATTAGCTGTGCTGCTAACGGACTGTGTGGCTAATGTAAATGAGCTGTGACATGTTTACAGAGCCCGAAGTACCGAGAGTTGAGGAATATTCCCGCTTTTACCCCCCTCACTCCCGGCAGCTCGATAGTTAGCTCATGCTAGTGCAGTGTGTTCATGTGTATCTGTGTAAAGTGACAGGTTAGTCAACTGGTACAGTGAGGCGTCTCTGTGTGTGTGTGTGTGATATTTATCTATGCATTAGCACCTGCCACTCAGGATCTCATAATACGGGGCATAAATCATCTGAAACATCAGCGTATATTATTACAATTATTCTGTGTCTGACTTCTAAACATTCTGTTATTTTATTATATTGTGTTGTGTCTGGATTATCAGTCATTTCAGTACCTGCTCAGGAGATCCAGTAGTGGTTAATTTGATGCCTGTATCTGTTGCAGAAGTTTATCATCACTTCGTTATATTTAGCATCTTTTCGGGAGATTCAGCATTTATTCAGGAGACTCTGTAAATGTATCTGTGTGGAAGATTTAGGGGGGTTATTATGTGGGTTTATAAGATTCAGTATTTATTATATTTGGGCTGTTTGTGCTCTTTATTCAAATTCAGTAGAAAAGCAGATTCATTTCACACAGAGTGCATACACACAAATAAATAAAAAAATACACTCTAATTACTGATTGTGTGTTCGATCCGTAGAGTGTGGACTGATTTTATATATATTGTGTATGTGTGTGTGTGTGTGTCTCTCTCTCTCACTGTAGTGTGTGGTGAGTCTCATGTACAGTCGTGGCCAAAAGTTTTGAGAATGACACAAATATTAGTTTTCACAAACTTTGCTGCTAAACTGCTTTTAGATCTTTGTTTGAGTTGTTTCTGTGATGTACTGAAATATAATTACAAGCACTTCATACGTTTCAAAGGCTTTTATCGACAATTACATGACATTTATGCAAAGAGTCAGTATTTGCAGTGTTGGGCTTCTTTTTCAGGACCTCTGCAATTCGATCCTGACTGATAGCAGCCCATTCTTTCATAATCACTTCTTGGAGTTTGTCAGAATTAGTGGGTTTTTGTTTGTCCACCCGCCTCTTGAGGATTGACCACAAGTTCTCAATGGGATTAAGATCTGGGGAGTTTCCAGGCCATGGACCCAAAATGTCAACATTTTGGTCCCCGAGCCACTTAGTTCTCACTTTTGCCTTATGGCTCGGTGCTCCATCGTGCTGGAAAATGCCTTGTTCTTCACCAAACTGTTGTTGGATTGTTGGAAGAAGTGTTTTGGTACTATTCTTTATTCATGGCTGTGTTTTTGGGCAGCATTGTGAGTGAGCCCACTCCCTGGGATGAGAAGCGACCCCACACATGAATGGTCTCAGGATGCTTTACTGTTGGCATGACACAGGACTGATGGTGGCGTCACCTTTTCTTCTCCGGACAAGCCTTTCTCCAGATGCCCCAAACAATCGGAGAGGCTTCATCCGAGAATATGACTTTGCCCCAGTCCTCAGCAGTCCATTCGCCAGACTTTTAGCAGAAGATCAATTTGTCCCTGATGTTTTTTTTTGGAGAGAAGTGCCTTCTTTGCTGCCCTTCTTGCCACTGGTGGCCCTCCGATCCCGCAGCTGAATCCTCTTTAGGAGACGATCCTGGCGCTTGCTGGACTTTCTTGGACGCCCTGAAGCTTCTTAACAAGAATTGAACCTCTTTCCTTGAAGTTCTTGATGATCCTATAAATTGTTGATTTAGGTACAATCTTAGTAGCCACAATATTCTTGCCTGTGAAGCCATTTTTATGCTACGCAATGATGCTGCATGCGTTTCTTTGCAGGTCACCATGTTAACAATGAAAGAACAATGATTTCAAGCATCAGCCTCCTTTTAACATGTCAAGTTGGCCATTCTAACCCAATCAGCCTGACATGATGATCTCCAGCCTTGTGCTCGTCAACATTCTCACCTGAGTTAACAAGACGATTACTGAAATGATCTCAGCAGGTCCTTTAATGACAGCAATGAAATGCAGTGGAAGGTTTTTTTCGGGATTAAGTTAATTTTCATGGTAAAGAAGGACTATACAATTCATCTGATCTCTCTTCAGAACATTCTGGAGTAGATGCAAATTGCTATTATAAAAACTTAAGCAGCAACTTTTCCAATTTCCAATATTTATGTAATTCTCAAAAAATTTGGCCACGACTGTAGAAACAAAAGTGGCCTTGTACTTGGCCATGTGATGTTGCATTCATGAATTCAGTCTCTCACGCGCACACACACACACACACACACACACACACACACACACACACTCTAGTAAGATAAGCAGAAAGGAGAGAGACGAGACGCTGAAACTTACAGGTTACGGACAGATACAGAGATACGGACAGACTTTCAGTGCTTGTGGGAGGAGACTGTGTGCCTGATGTGTGTGTGTGTGTGTGTGTGTGTGTGTGTGTGTGTGTGTGTGTAGGGAATGAGGGATGACGTCGGTGGTGTTGGTAGACAGTGGAGGAGCTGTGCTGCAGTATGTCACTGCAGTGGAGGATCTACATCAGGTACACACACACACACACACACACACATGATAACACATCAGTCTGTTTAGACTGATCTCTCTCTCTCTCTCTCTCTCTGTATGTATAACAGGAAGAGGGTGAGGTGGAGGGAGTGTGTGAAGGTGTGTGTGAGGTGGAGGATGTGTGTGAGGATGTGTGTGAGGTAGAGGGAGTGTGTGATCAAGAAGAAGAGGAGGAGTGCTCACCTGCACAGGTGTTTGTGTACGATGAGAACATGGAGCTGATGCAGGGCGTCGCTGAGGAACAAGAAGTGGAGACCGAGGTAGTGGAGACAGGTAACACACTCTCAAAAACACACACACACACTTCAAACACATTTTTCAAGGCACATCTGTGTGTATAAAACATTAACACTGAAACACATTAGTCTTAGCTGCACACTGACACTGCCCTCATGTGGCTGTGTGCTGAACTACAGCACTGACATGCCTCACCTGGGCCTGTACGGTCCCGCACCCGAACTCTCTCGCCCTCCCTGCCCCTGACTCTCTTGCTGTAAAAATGCAGTGGTACCTCGGGATACAAATTAATCAGTTCTGGAGACGAGTTTAGGTGAGATTTCATGTTGCATTAAAAAATATTACCATCATTACCAATTTCCAATGCTATAATCATGTTTTTTCACATCAGTAAAGTAAAATATGAAATAAATCAACATTAAACCTCACTTAACCTTAATTTATGATTCCTCTTGGCACCGACTGCTTTAAAAACCAAACTGAAAGCGGCTTCCTTTTCTTCTTGCTGCCGTTCTTGATAACATTTCCCTCAGTTTTTGACTGATGGCACTTAGTTACTAACCTATTAACCCAGTGTAAGTATCTATCCAGTGATGGAAACTTCAAAGCACATTTTGTAAGTCGCTCTGGATAAGAGTCTGCCAAATGCCTAAATGTAAATGTGCTGTGTCTTCATTTAGTCTTATGCAGAATGCAAAAAAATATGTAACCTTGCTTCGCTTGGTTTTCCACTGACACAGACATGCTTTGATCGGCTCCAGGCGTACACGCGGCGTACACGCGACTTGGCTTTCGTTCCGGCTGCTCGCGTGCCGAAAATGCTTCATATGGCGAGGAAAATTTCTTGCAAAATTTCTGATTTCAGTTCTTGAGGTGAAAATTCGTGAGGCGGAGCTTTCGAACGCTGAGGTACCACTGTATAAATGTTTTAAATATATGCGTGTAAATATGATCAGCATCGCCACAGGTGTGTGTATTTTATTAGTAGTATTTTATTTATTTCATTATTTTTACTAAATCTTTGTTAGCGATAAGTCTAGGTGGTCCGCAAGCACAGGTAGTTTACTAGTGCTTTAAACATTTTATTTAGGCTACATAGGTGAAATATGGACTGTTTCTGTAGATAATTCATTTTATTTATGTTACATGTAATTTAATGCGAGGTAAATAAGGTAACCGTGAGGTAAATGTGGTGTGATATAGTGCGCGGAGGGATCTGGGGGTGGAGCTTCGGCGCTATTAGCGGCGCACTGATCTCAGCACGCGCGTCAACGGCGTTGTTTTCCTCTCACCCACATTCCGACCGGTTCCGCCCTTCTGCCCTGTGACTGGCTGACGGCTCGGGAATGCGCGCTGCTGGCCAATCGCGGTACAGCTGGGCCGGTCCATGGGCGCGCGCGGGAGGAGGGAACTAACGGAGTGCGGGTGGGAAAGAAAGAAAATAACGCGAGTCAATGTGTATGAACGTGAAGCTAAACATGGCGACGTCGCTTCATGAGGGAGCCGCTAACCAGCTGGATTTACTCATCAGGGCAGGTAACGCCAGCACAGCGCACTAAACCATCAGCCTTATCACTCGAGTGTGTTCATGTCAAGCTCCTCTCCTGGGTACAGTGTGTGTGTGTGTGTGTGTGGAGTTAGCGGAGGACACACACACGCACACACACTGCAGGAAGTGGATCACCTTGGCTCGGTTCGGGGTGTTAAACCTGCACAGCGGCTGCGCTTACGGTCGTCGATACTCATTAGTATTCTGTGTTTATTGCAGGTTTGTAAACGTGTGCAGTGTAACGGTGTGTGTGTGTGTGTGTGTTAATAGGGTTGTAATAAAAAAAAATAACGGGTTTGGAGGCGAAACCAGGAAGTGTGCGCGCGCGGGGCCGCGTCTCAAATGCCTGCTCGGGGTCTCCCGTGCGTGCACTACGCAGTGAGTGACGTAATCACGCACGTGCCCTGCGTAGTGTCCTTGCGTGGGAGCGAGCGCTGGATTCGGGACGCGGCGCGCGCTGTCTCTGCCACGCTGTCTGTGTCTCTCTGTCTCACACACACACACACACACAAACTCCAGCGCGTTTAATCAGTGTGTGCGAGTTAATATTGCGTTATAAGCGGATTACAGTTTTAGAGTTCAGTTTACAGAATTGCTGTTGACACACGCACGGAGTTATTAATGTTATAAATGTGACTGTGGCGCGTGTGTGTGTATAGTGTAGTGCGCAGGGTGATTATTAATCACTCTACCACTCCGCAGTGTTTCCGCTCAGTCCCGTTATCCTGTGTAACTGTGCACACAATCTCTATCCCGCACATTCTGATTAATATCTCCTAATAAACCTCATTGTGTGTATAAAACCATCACAACTAAACGACTATTTAGTTCATTTGTTTATTTATTTATTCACTCAACTGGTTTATTTTTTTCAGAAATATTTCGATACCGGAAGCGCCGCTGGATTGCCGGGGGTGGGAGGCGTGGTTACACATTGATTGACGCGCGGGTTCGTCCAATAGGAGCATGCGCTGCGTTCGAAGTTTTCAGCACGGCCATTCTTCGGACGCGCATTGCGCGTGCGTCATTCCTGAAAACGTCCAATCATAGAGAGTGGGCGGGGCTGGGAGGACAGGAAGCGAAGTGGAGGGAAAGCGTGTAAACAGGGAAGTGGGAGAGCAGCGCTGCTATTCTGAGACACACACACACACACACAGGATGTGTCTCACAGCAGTGTGTGTGTCTTAAACGTGCAATGTGTGTCTGATATAGAGGTTGTGTTTGTGCATAAAAGGTTTGGCACTGGCAGTTAATTTGGTTTGTGTGTGTGTGTGCGCCCGCACGTGCCAGTGAAGACCTTTTAAACTCCCATCATAATGGTGTGTAACCCCTGACGTATACCTGTGTGTGTGTGTGTGTGTGTGTGTGTGTGTGTGTGTGTGTGTGTGTGTGTGTGTGTAATACCTAAAGATAGCATGGAAGGCACTCACATCCAAACATGGTCAGTGCAGGAGTGTGTGTGTGTGTGTGTGTGTGTGTGGGAGGAGGGGTGGATGGACAGGGACAGGTGAGAGGAGGGGGCCTGAAGGGGATTGGGGTCTCAGGCTGTGGGTCATGTGGCACGACGTCCCCAGTCACAACACTTTTAATGGTCACTGAACCATAGTCTTGTTGTAGAGCCTTAAAAATACCTGTGTTCAGTTACACAATAACATTGTATGCCTATTTCATAGTTGCATTAACTGTGTATGTGTGTGTGTGTGTTATAGTGGAGGCATCAGTCCATGGAGTCTCCAATGTGCACTGCACTGATAAAACTATTGAAGCAGCAGAAGCTCTGTTACACATGGACTCACCATCCAGCTTACGGGGAGACCGCAGTCCAGGTACACACACGCACACTCAGCTTTCTCAACGTCTGTATTTTCAGTTCATGTTTCAGAAGAGCGCTTGTGCTGAAGTGTGTGTGTGTGTGTGTGTGTGTGTGTGTGTGTGTGTGTGTATAGACGTCTTTATCCCTGTGTGCCCGTCCACCCCAGAGTTCCTGCACGCCGCCATGCGCCCTGATGTTGTCACGGAGACGGTGGTGGAGGTCAGCACAGAGGAGGCGGAGCCTATGGAGGTGGTCACCTTAATCAAGGAACCGAGAATCATAGAGAGAGATGGGAGGAAAAAGAAAGGTAAGAACACACACACACACACACACAATAATAAATAAATAAATGTTATCACACAACCCGCAGAGGGCAGTATTTAGTAGTATAACTGAATGTAAATCTCCGCTCACTTATGACGTTTGGCCCCACCCACATTGCTCTGCCTCCTCTCTCTGTAGGTGTCACTGCCGGTGTTAAAGCTTTATTGATTAGTTATTTATATATTTTATGTTTATATTTGTATAACGTGACTAACCCTAAAAGTGTGTGTGTGTGTGTGTGTGTGTGTGTGCACGCGCGCTGCAGCTGGTAGGAAGCCCACCAAGCCCCACCCCATCCCCAATGGTTCACCTGATTTAGGCATCAAGAAGAAGTCGAGAGAGGGAAAAGGTCAGTGTGTGTGTGTGTGTGTGAACTGTGCAGTTTATTAGGAACACCTGTCATATCAGCAGTAAACCTTTTGAGCTGCAGCAGAACAGGTGTTCCTATTAAAGTGTCTAGTGAGTGTATATGATGTGTGTGAGCAGGAGGTTTGTATCCGTGTGTGTGTGTGTTGTAGGCAGTACGTACCTCTGGGAGTTCCTGTTGGACCTGCTGCAGGATAAGAACACCTGTCCCAGGTACATTAAGTGGACTCAGAGAGAGAAAGGCATCTTCAAGCTGGTGGACTCCAAGGCCGTGTCCAAGCTGTGGGGCAAACACAAGAACAAACCCGACATGAACTACGAGACCATGGGCCGCGCCCTTAGGTAAACACACACACACATGTGGGGGAGAGAGAGGAGAGAGAGGAGACAGCACCTGTTACTGTAACTGTTTATAAAGAGAACAGGGAGGAATAACACTGCTCAATACTGGACATTTTTTCTCTCTCTCTCTCTCTCACCTGTGTGTGTCTCCCTCTCTCACCGGTGTCTCTCCACTCCACCTGTAGGTACTACTATCAGAGAGGGATCCTGTCAAAGGTCGAAGGTCAGAGGTTGGTTTACCAGTTTAAGGAGATGCCTAAAGACATTGTCGTCATTGATGACGATAAGTGTGAAGCAGAAGACCTGGGCGGGGCTTACGAGCATGTGATGGCCGCTGATCTCCATAAAACTACTGGGATTCTAAGGGGGACGGGGCCAGTCATAAGCCCCACCTCTCCCAAAGCCAAACCATCGCCCATCATCACGCCCATCCAGCGCATAGTGACCGTCTCCACGCCGACGGAGCCGCCTCACGCCACGGTCATCCCCAACGCCAGCGCACCCAGGTACTGTCTGTGTGTTTGTCCTGTTCTCTGTGTGTGTTTATATCCTGTCCTCTGTGTGTGTAAGTGTAAAACGTCTTCTCCGTCTCCACACAGGACTGTACGAGTCGCTATGCAGGTCCCTGTCGTCATGACGACGCCCCTGGGTCAGAAGATCTCGCCGGTCGCCATCCCGACGGCCACCTCGCCCACCTCCAGCGTTACCGCGGCGACCGGAGCCTCGCCCCCCAAGGTTCTGATCCAGACGGTGGAGAACAGCGACAAGATCACGCTACAACTCGCCAAGATCATCACCATCACCCCCATCGCCCTGGCCCTGCCCCCTGGCACAGGCTCCGCCCACACACAGAGCCCCACCCACAGCACGCAGCTTCCTGTGCAGATACACGTCCAGTCTGACAGTCACACGACACACACGGAGCCCCGCCCACAGCAAGCAGACGCATACACACAGGAAGTCACCGCACACACACACAGCTAAAGGAGGCAGAGACGGTCCCACACACACACACACACTCACACACACGGCTCTAGCCAATCAGGAAGTGGAAATGCATGGACAGGAAGTAATAATGGCACAAAGACATGGAGTTAAAAATAGATATTATCATGGAAAACACACACACACACACACCAGCAGACTGGTCCGGAGTGAGACTGTCTCGAGGATGTGTGTGTTTGCAACCACGGCACTACAGACAGGAAGAACACTACACAGGAGGACATACTGACTACACATAGGCGTGTGTGTGTGTGTGTGTGTGTGTGTGTGTGTGTGTGTGTGTGTGTGTGTGTGTGTGTGCTCACTTTTATACCTGTACAGAGAGTTATAAAAATTTTTGCATTAATGATGCAAAACCAGCATTTACGTTTGGACTGCCACTGTGATGATGTCACAGGACGGAGGGAACTGACGGATGGGTAAAGGTGGGTGAGGGGGAGGTGCGTGTGTGAGCGGGATTGTTTCACGCACACGCTATTATTATTGTTGTTATTATTATTTCAGTGGAGTTTTAATAAGCTCTGTGTGTGTGTGTGTGTGTGTGTGTGTGTGTGTGTGTGTTTTGTACCAAGCACCAGTATTACTGACAGGCAATCACATGATGCTGTTTTAAAGGTCAAAGTTCAACAAGCTGTTCATCAACCCCTTTTTCTTTTCACCTCGTGTGTGTGTGAGTGAGAGAGAGACGGATGGTGTTTGTATATTGAACATTAGAATTGTACACTCTATTTTGTTGTACTCTGTATTCCAGTAGATTTTACTGAATCATAAACGACTGAACTGAACGTACATCTCTCTCTCTACAGCTGTGTGTGTGTCCCAGTGTGTGTAAATGGTCAAATTCATGCCCTCTGAGCCTCCCCTATCCAAATCTACCCCACACAGGTGTACAGAGAGAGCGTCTCTGTTTCCATTACCGTTCTCCTTCACTGGAACTAAGAGGAACTAGCCGAACCCTTATCCAGAATCCAGCACCTTCACTGCTTCAGGTTCTGCTAAAGCTCATTAATCTCACCGAAGGAGGTGGTGTAACAGTGACAGAGGTGACAGAAGCAAGAGATGGAAAACACACAGCAAAGTACAATAATATCAGAATACAATGCAATTTAAATACAACTAGTGTTAGTTAATAGAATTTGTAGAAAGAGTTAAAATGTTAAATCTAACAATAATCTGCTGATCTTTAATGTAATAAGTGATATTATTATTATTATGATTATTATTATTTGAGGTTGAAGTCCACGTACATGTCTGTGTGTCTCTCTGTCTCACTTATTAACACACAGAAATCACATTCTGTAAGGTCGAGTATCTGACGCCTTGTTTACACTAAGTTGTCCTTCTTTGGTGCTCAGACAAATACACTCGCTGTTCGGTAATCGGAGAGAGAATCACAGATGAGAAATGGAAAAAGTCGATCAGATAAAGATGAAGTTTTGTCTTAAAACGACTCCAGCGTGTTAAAATTCACTTCTACCACTTCAGCGCTGTTATTTCAGCCAAAGTGAGAATATGAACTAATCCCAGTAAAAATATTCACTTTATCTTTTCTAATTAATATCTATTGGTGCAGGTGTTTGTTTACATTGAGACAGCAGCGCATTAGTAGATTATTTTAAAGTAGATGATTAAATCCCACACATAACTGTTCATAACATCACTTTTACTCAGCATTTAGGTTCACTGATGGTGCAG
Organism: Clarias macrocephalus; assembly: GCA_011419295.1. Taxonomy (NCBI): domain Eukaryota; kingdom Metazoa; phylum Chordata; class Actinopteri; order Siluriformes; family Clariidae; genus Clarias; species Clarias macrocephalus. Next base: position 14,815 of record JAAGKR010012211.1, read on the forward strand.
ATTAAACTTCAGGCTGACATCTAAATGCTGCAGAAGTCCTATAAAGTCTGTCTAGATTATTTTTTTTGTCTAGAAATCTTTTTAGACTGATTTTCAGGTCCTCCAATGTAAAGAGTTCTGACCAATGTACGGACAAAATCTTTATATAGATGAAGAGATCGCTGAATAACCATACGGTTTAAATCAATGTCAGAAATAAACAGGATCAATTGTTTACTTTTTTCCCAATCCCTTAACACTTTGTTACGCCCTTCCACACTTGCACACTTTCCCTGGTTACACGTCCACCCCTGTTATACACTTACCCCATTCCACCCCTACCATATTAGACTCTAACCCCTTACCCCTTTACTCCCTTGCACCATTAACCATTACTCTTTTCCCGTTACCCTGTTGCTCAATGAAAGATGAAGGTGAGTTGGTGGTTTATGTAGCTACATGCTAACCACAGGTCCGACCTTGCAGAAAAGCTAATGGAACTGCTGAAAAAGTGAATGCTGGTTGTGCAGGGTCTCCCGAGTTTACAAATTATGGTAAACATAAACAACAGCACCAAAACATCCAGTGAGCAGAAGTTGTATAGACAGAAACACCTTGTCGATGAGATGGGTCAGATGGGAGCTGACAGAAAGACTGCAGTAACTCAGCGTGCACAACATGAAGCGTCAGCCAAGAGCAGAAAGCTGAGCCTGTAGTGGCCATGGACTCGACCACACTGCACAGATGAACTTGAGAAACGTAGCCTGGTCTGATGAGCAGGTACACTGGAGGTCAGGATTTGGCCCCAACAGCATGAGGTCGTGGACCCAACCTTCCGTGTGTCAGCAGTCCAGGACGTGGTTTGATGGTGTGGGGAATGTTTTCTTGGCACACGTTGTTGGTCTGGTAGTACCAATCAGTCATGGCTTGACTCATCACCACCGGTGGCGGACTGGCCATCTGGAGCACCGGGAGATTTCCAATGTGGGCTGGTCCACAGGACGTCTATTGCACGGGCGACGCCGACAGTGTGTTTGTGTGCATGCATATTTATTGCCGTCCGTCCCTATTAATTACTTTGGTCTATTCCATACTTGTCCTGAAACACGGCCCCCTTTCACTTCTACTTTACAGATGGAGAGATATAGATCCTTCTTTTGATACAGCAAATTTCTCTGAGCAAATTCTAATACTTTTAATAGACTGAAAGGGAGGAAAAGAAAAGCTAAAAAGTTACACGAAAAGAAGAAAAATGCTTTAGAGGCAGATGCTGTGAAGTGCTTCAGAGTAACAGATTCTGCCTTTAGCGCGAGGGGAAGTTGCAGCTTTAGCCGTACGGTCAGGGATAACGAGGCGGGATCCAGCAGCAGGGTCAGTGATGATGACCAACATCTCTCCCCTTCTCTACTCGAGCTGAGTGAAAAGGTAAACTGGGATAAAATCAGTAGCAGCCTTAGCTCGGGCTGGTAAACTAGTTACTCTTTTTAATTATTAAGGTAGTCAGTATTAATTCAAAATAGTGCTGAGAAACATTATTTTTAATTAACATTAACTGCCATATTAATTACTAGCACAAGCTAATGCTGCTACTGAGTTTATTTCAGCGTTCTTGTTCAGTTTGATCGTAATCCTTATATGGTATATCTCACTGCATCCAGATGATCCAGCTAAAATATTGTCTTTATAGTTTTATGTTGTTTATCTTAATGTTCTTTGTATGTTTGTTTTACAAATATGACCCATTTATTTGTGTATTGCATTATATTTTTATACTAGTAAGTGGTGTTAAAAATGAATCTCCACACTGACATGTGTGATGTTGATTATGATGTCCACATGGAGCAGAAGTTCAGGGAAATGTTTTTAGCATTTGGTGGAATCTACAGTCGTGGCCAAATTTTTTGAGAATTACATAAATATTGGAAATTGGAAAAGTTGCTGCTTAAGTTTTTATAATAGCAATTTGCATATACTCCAGAATGTTCTGAAGAGAGATCAGATGAACTGCATCGTCCTTCTTTGCCATGAAAATTAACTTAATCCCGAAAAAAACTTCTCCACTGCATTTCATTGCTGTCATTAAAGGACCTGCTGAGATCATTTCAGTAATCGTCTTGTTAACTCAGGTGAGAATGTTGACGAGCACAAGGCTGGAGATCATTATGTCAGGCTGATTGGGTTAGAATGGCAGACTTGACATGTTAAAAGGAGGCTGATGCTTGAAATCATTGTTCTTTCATTGTTAACCTGGTGACCTGCAAAGAAACGCCTGCAGCATC
>JAAGKR010012212.1:0-5000 GCA_011419295.1 Clarias macrocephalus
TACTTAAAAAAATATGTAACTTATTACCTCAAATATTTTGAGTTTTGCCAACTTAATCGTGTTTACAGTGTAAAAGTGAAGTAGAAGAACAAGTCTAGTAAGAAGTATATTGTCATGCTGTGCTGAAGGATCCTGTCTATCACACAATACACCAGGAATCTGAAAAACTCTGTGAATAATCTTCACACCTTCAGTAACCGGTTGCTCTCATAAACAGACAAGACATGACTGAGACAGATTTGAGAAAATAACCTCCACTTATATAGACGCAATCGGGGGACAGAATGTTACATATGATTAGACACACACGGAGATTAACACACGAATGATGACACACACACACACACACACACACACACACACACACACACACGTGTACAGATACTGTATTTATGTTTAAATACATCCATCCATATATTCATGTAAGATACTTTTCTTTTCCCCGCGGAGTCAGTCCGCGTCAGTCAGTCAGGCTCTTTAACCAATCAGATGTGATCTCGCCATTTCAACTAGTCATAATCCATCAGGATCGCAGCCTAAACCCTGTTTACATGAGATAAACCTGCTCCCGAGCAGCTTTAAGCTCACGGACATGTTGCCATGACAGCAAGCGCAAGATTCGCTTCAAAGAACAAAACAATCCAAGATCAGGACAAACCCACAACAATCACATCCAGCTAACTGAGTTAGCGACGTACGAAGAACAGACCCCTGCTGTGTGTGTGTGTGTGTGTGTGTGAGTGTGTGAGTGAGAGAGAGGGAGACAGAGAAGGACATTGCTATAAATTGATTAGGAAAAATAAATAAATAAATAAATAAATGAATGAATGAATGAATAGAAAACTTTTCCAGTGGTGTAGTGGTGAGCACTGTTGCCTCACAGCTCCATGGTCGGAGTTCAGGGTGTGTGTGTGTGTGTGTGTGTGTGGAGTTCGCATGTTGTCCCCGTGCTTGGTGGGTTTCCTCAGTGTACTCCGGTTTCCTCCCACAGGACAAAGCGGTACAGACGATATAGTGAGCGAAGTTAGCGAGGCTATAGTGAGGAGAAGTTAAAATCACATCATCTACTTCAGTATATACTGTCACGGCGTGCGCCCAAATCTATGATCACTTCACTTCGTAGGCTCCCTAAGTAGGCGGCACCCCTTCGGCCGGTGTGCGAAGGGACGGGGCCGCCTATGCGGGCCGCCTGGCGATGATTAACGTTAATAGGATCTCGGGCTCGGCCCGCATTATGAAAGCAAAGCGCGGGGTTTAGTCCGGGGTCCGAGAAGAGCGTAACGCGGTGGAGCTCGAGAGTGGCACGCGAGTGGGGCATTGGAATGTGCCCCAGAGACTTAAAAAGGACATTTGGATTTCCGCCCTTTGATCTCCGCGCTGAGGACAGCGCGGGAAAGGACTGCGCGAGCTCCCGCGGCATCCTTCACTCCCGCGCCGAGCCCCGCCTTCGCGTCCCCGCCGCCGAAGAGGAAAAGGCCGCGCACAGAGCGAGCTGGGAGGGGCCAGGCCGGTTATCGACAGGGGGGAGGAGCCGTGCAGGGAGCGTGCAGGAGCGCTGCCTCGCGTGCTCCGTTCTGCCACTCCGCCCACCGCCGCCAGCCGCGTGCCCGCATGCCAGCTGTGCACTGCCTCGGACCAACGCACGTGCGCACACACACACACACACACACACACACCATCACGTCATTCCTTCCCTTTATCTCCGGCCTGCTTTTACCCTTTCCTTCCCCTATTTACTGCAGAGAAATGAACCTTTTTTCCTTAAGACCTCGCCTCGTGTCTGTGTATCACGGTGCCGCCCGCGCAACTTTGGGTCGAACCCGTTACTGACACGAACAGCCCAAAAATGCGTTTAGTATTCAGATCTTTAAACCGGTTTTTCTTTTCCAGACGTGTATCTCGAGGCGATACAGCCGTTTTCCCACGGCCTTGAGTTCACATTGTGTGTGGAACTTCTTTTACTCTCACTATTAAAATTGGTTAAAAAATTTTTTTTTTTTTTTTTTAGCAATTTGATGTGACTGAGTGTGTGTGTGTGTGTGTGTGAGTGTGTGTGTGTGTGTGTGAGTCTCCCCTCACGTCAGTCAGGATGTTTTTCCCCACCACGTTTCTTCCTTGATGATGATGATGATGATGATGATGACGGTCAGCACTTCCAGGCTTTAATGATGTGTTTTCAGTTCTGAACCCAGTGTTCGTATTTACAGTAATCTCCTCAGTTTTCTTTGCTTGATGCAGGACAATAATTTTACCTTCTCAAACAGAGCAACATTTTCCCTGTGATCTGTCTTGGCTTGTCTGGCCAGCGGTGGCCAAAATTATTGAGACAAAAGTGAAATTCAATGTTTTCATGACCATGAAGATAATATGAATAATTTAATTGCTCCATGAAAATATTTTTCGTGAGCTCCTTTATTCTCCAGAACCAGCTGGATCTGGCTGGGCATGAAGTCAGAAAAGACGTCTGCAGCACTCTGGTGTCACTCGTTCTGTCCATGTCCTGCTTAATTGCTCCTTGAAGATGATGTACTGAAACCCACCACAGAAGTTCAAAATTCACTCGAGAGTCCCACAGTTTTAGTGCATTTTTGTGCAGACGTGGACACTCGGGCTTCACGAAGTAAAAGTCCTGCCACACCCATTACCTAAAGCAGCGGATTCTAATTAGCACCACTCTTGTAGACTAGGACTAATCAGTGAAATCACCCGTCTTGATCACAGGGAGAACCTCAGTATCCTACCTGGCATATGTTGTCTCAATACTGTGTGCCGCAGGTCATCGGTGGCAGTATGAGCGTGGGTGATCCTTCTCTCCTTCTTTCTTCTTTTATCCCTGTTTACTTCTGTTTTTGTTCACATACTCTCAAAATTAGCTGATAAACTTTCTGTTCCTTATTATGATCGCGTCAGTCGGGCCGATTTAAACTGAACTGAACTGAGGGAGCAACAGATCCCCAACTAGACGAGTGTAACCTTCATGTTGTATTGGCTGATAAATGTGCTACTTTGAAACATTTATTTCTGGGAATAAGCAAAATGATCAGGCAATCGAACACAGAATTGAAGCTTAGAAATTAGCAAAATGTTTAGAAACACAGTTTATTTCATATTTCTTATAAATATTTCTTATATAAATGTGACTAAATCAAAGATATTTTGAATTCTTGTCAGTACATGATAAAGCTGCACAGTTTAGACTCTGATTATACAGGATCTATGTTCTTACGCTCAGGAGGATGTTTCCTCAAATCCCAGAACCTGACTGACTGAGAGATCACGTTGGTGTTAAGGAAACCCTTGTACCATTACAACATCTGGACATGACACAACCAACGCGTACGCTCACGACAAATATTTTAAACGTTGTTCTGGTAGACATTAAGGAACTATTAAGGAGCATCTGGTCTAAAACAGGAAGAACTTTAAGGCGAGGAAAAGACTTAATTATGTCAGTTAATGAAGGTCACTATTTTGTCAATAATTTACACACACTCGTACAGCAGCAGTCCTGCATGGAGTGACCCGGATAAAAATCTTTATTCTAAGAATAAAGAATAAGAATCTTATGGTGTAAATGTGTCTCCTGTGTGACTTATTAACTGATTTTAAAATGGATTATTATTATTTCTGATTAGAATTAATCATGCCTTAGAGTCACAATCCCGAAGACCTTCAACATTCTTCTACATGCTGCTAATTTCATCAACAAAAATAACGACACAGCAGTGTTACACGGGCCGAAGAGACGAGACGAGACGAGATCTGGGCCCGTTTTCCTCATAGTGATCCAGAGAGAAAAAGCCGAGCTGCCGTAATATCAGAGGGGGAACGGTGGGGGAACACGATGGCTGGGGAAAATACCATAACCCTGAAGAGACGCATCAAGACATCCCATAATAATCAGCCAGTTTACAGCCTCTACATTTTACAGATTATGTTACACGTGCTAATATAATGATGATGTTGTGATGTGTTCTGTTTTATTTTATTTTCATTTTAAAGTTAAACCGTTGCAAAACATGTGAATCTAACAGGTTAGTAAATGATTGTGACCCAGAGGAGCTACAGGATCACGACAACAGTCCAAGTGTTGACATTCATATCAAAGAAGATCAACGTTTCCAGACACTGTACTGTCCGAACTGCTCCGATTGTTCGGTAGTTATGAAATGGACATACAGCAGTTGTTGTGATGTTTGCAGCTAATTACTGTACATTTATTTTGAACATCAAATCTTGAGATCATTCTTTTGTGAAAACCCTTTAAAATGGTTTTGGCTCGACTGTAGGGTTTGACTGTAGGGTTCATCAATAATAATCTTATTGCTAAAACGTCACATTTCCCTAAACTAAAAGTAGACGAAGATATTTAAAGGGTTCCTCTGAATAAAACTAGACCAAAATATCCAGACTTTTAGTCGAGAACCTGACGAAACAAAATTAGGGTGAGTTTGACTAAATATGATGAAAACTGACAGGGACATTTATCCCGAGACTAAAATTGAAAATAGCTGACAAAACGAGCACTACTTCTACACCTCGTTTGATTGTATCTGGCTGCTGTAACGTTACAACTGACTTTAGGGATTACTAAAGTACTCTATCTATCAACTGAAAAATAACAAACAAATGATTCATTATTAAAGCATTTTGTATTTTCTTTTCATTTACAGCCACATTTTTAGCTTGAAAAAAAGAAATCTCAAACATTTATCCATATTATAAGGAATTATAAGTCTTATTATAATCCCCTCATTTGACAGAATATTAATATAATAGTAAATTGTTAAGTAACCGTTGGTTTGAGTGTGTGTGTGTGTGTGTGTGTGTTGCAGATGTGGAATGTTCTCCTTCATTATTTCATTATCTTTATATTGCTGTTTGACAGGGGTGACTCTGTGACTTTTTGTGTCACCGCCTTACTGTTTGGCTCTTCTTAGAGCTGGGCGATGTGCCCTATGAATAGAATCTTGATTTTTTAGACCGAATTCGAGTTTCGA
>JAAGKR010012212.1:10000-17071 GCA_011419295.1 Clarias macrocephalus
AATAATCTAACAATCCCTCTTCTGACCCAGCTGCTCCTTCACCTCTCTCACAAAACAGGACTTTTATGTATTTTTTTTCTTTCTCCTCCCATTTCCCTTAAACAGCAAGTGACAGCATGTCTCTTCAACAGTGCCCCCTGCTGGTCAGATCATGTACTGTCAGCTCTGACTGTAAGCCTCACAAATAAAATGAGTTAGAACTGATGTACATAGTTAGTCACAGAGCTGGGCGATGTGGCCTATGAACAGAATCCCGATTTTTGATTTTAAAACGATTTTTTTTTTTTGCTTAAAATAAACATAAATAAATAAATAAATAAATAAAAACAGACAGTAAAGTTTTTTTATTATTATTATTTACTTAAGCAAAACGATATAACCAAACAGTACCTGCTTATTTGGATTAAAAGTATATATATTAAATCACTTTTTGCAAACCACATGCAACTTACATGCTGAATATAATCAAACAGGAGCCCGACAGCATTTTATATGTTTGATTTTAAACTGTGTATCTGGTCATAATGTCTTTAGTGATATAACGCGACACAACATCATTAATATCTCTCCATCGAGGCTCTTATCATGTGGGACACAGTGTGGAAATGTGCTCGCTGTTCTCTCCGGGCTTTACTCGGTGTTTTCGCGCCGCCGCTTGTCTTGTTTATCTCGCGGCGGCAAACACGACGCCGATTCAACAGTGTGACTCTGTTTGAGGTGCGCGAGGACATTAGTGGTGCTCGAGTAAATTAGCTTCTTTTAGTTGCCACAAACTTCAGACAGACTTTACACCGGCTTCGGCTTGTTCAGTGTGTAAAGTTGCGAACCCGAACAATTTCCATACAACTGAAGAAACGGCGCCTCTGTTGGACACGAGCTCTTTGGTTTCGTCAGCGCGCGCTGCCGTGTTGTATCTCGTATTTCCCACGTGTGAGTCACAGAGGGGGCGTGGCCGAACTACAGAAGCTCGCGGTGCCGCACCAAAGTGAAACTGTAAAATCCATTTAAAACTCTCACAAGTGGGCGGTTAATTAGGCGTGACGTCATGTGGTCGGACAATCAGGTCTCTTAATTATTCTGCCATTGGTGCAATTACAATTTATCTAATATTTAAATAAAAAACCTTTTTTTTAAGAAAAAATAAAATCGTCTTGATACGTAAATTCGAATTAATCGAAAAAATCACCCAGCCCTAGTTAGTCACAATAGGGGTAGAAGACCAACCAGGAGATCCAGACCACAGCGATAACAGACTGTAGAGATGACGGTGACGCTGTCGATTTATTGAGTATATCATAAACAAATCAGTTCACAGTCCAGAAACAAAGACAGGTTACGCAATATTCACATCCATGCAGTCTTTCCTGTAGTTGGTACACAAACATATGAGACCATCTTGCTTACACACAACTACAGTTTCTGCTCTACTCAAAATCTCTTTTATAATGTTTCAATGCTGTACTCTGTGTCCAGGCTAAAGGCAGAAGATCACTCGATTTTATACACAAAAGTTCAGAGATCCAATCATTCAATATTGTGGTTAGGTCAAAATGTGAAACAGAGACAAGTCCCTCCCTAAACGAGCCAAACGTCAAACATGAAGTACGAGAATCATAACAGAAAGAAAGTGAAACATATTCCTACAAACAAACTAAATGATTTAAAATGTGTAATGTCGCCACCTAGCTGCTGGAAATAGAATTTAAGTGTTCTGCTTCTTCCAGGCCCGGTGCTGATGTCTCTGAGACCTGCGAGCACAGTGCAGAACCCGTACCCGGCTCCGGAGCAGGACGCTCGGCTTGAGCGCTCGGCCGGCGGCCTGGACAGCCTTCGGGACGTCTACGGGGCGGAGAAACCAGCGGCCAATCGGAAGGCAGATTATGAGAACGGTGACCTGTCAGAATGGCAGGAGGATGAGACTCAGTGGAACAGCCGGAGAGACACAGGCCGTGGGGTCCGGTGGTGCGAGTCAGCTGCATACACACCTCCAGGCGCAGAGAAGGGGGTACGGTTAGGCGAGACTGGTCTGAGTTTGGTCTGAAGTGCTGAGTGCAACCAGCTGAGTGTGTGGTTCTGTGTGTTTCAGCTGCTGCATGTGTTCTATAAGCAGAAGGACGAGATCCAAGCTCTGCGGCAGCAGCTCCATCAGAGGGACAGCAGGATTCAGCACCTGGAGCTCGAGATCAGGAACATGCGCAACCAGCTGAGAGCCACGTTCTGAACCTGGTGGTTACACGCACACACACACACACACACACACACACGTGCAGAGGGACTGACTCACTGGACAGAGAATCTTCTGATATGACACTCGAGGAGCCCTGAGGGAGAGAGAACAGACAGACGGAGGTGCTCTGGAGGAGCCTGTGCGCTCGGTGCTCATCATGGAACGTTTCCTCGGTGTGGTGGGATTTTAACCTGCAGAAATGAGCTGCTTCCTATTTTTAACCTTTTCTTTTTTAAACTAACTTTTAATAATCAACATCCTAACGAAACACAACACACACTTTTGACACAGTTGAGAAAAGTTTATTTGATAAAACATCACTACAAACATCATCAGGTGACAAACATCCATTGATTTGCTTGGAGTAAAAAATACAAAATGTTTATCAAAATTACAGTACAGTGATTCTTCCAGCGTCGCAAATCTACTGAGTGACTCGCACGTCTAATCCGGTATGATTATCTAATCTGATCTTGTCTGATCCTAATGTACGGTATTGCTTTTAAACTTTTCTTCAAACACAACACAAAGTTTGTGCAAAGCTTCTGCTCATCAAACCATCCTGAAAAAAACAACAACCTCAGACTGAATCGTGCAACGTTCTGAAGTTCAACACTTCGTGAGCATCGGCTGCACGGCTCGGATCACCTCCTGAAGACCCATTCGTCTTCTTCCCGTTCTTACACATTTTATATGAATTTTTACATTTTATAATTTATCCTGAGAGCAAATCTGTAAACAGAAACCTTCTGGTCGAACAGAAGCCGATCATCTGACTGCACTCTGTCCAAGTTCTCCTTCCTAAAGAGGTGAACACTACAGCGTGAACGCAGCCGGGGTTCAACCACCTGAGTGATTTTTCAGAAAGTTTTTTAAATCAGAATTCTTAAATTAACATTAGTGATGTGGAACTTTTAATGTGGACCGAGTTGGAATTTGGAAAAGCTTTTCATATAAAACACTAAATATACCTGTATTTATTTTATTATTTGCGTTGTACTTTTTTACCTTCAGACAAAAAAAAAAAAAGGTTTACAGTCATTTTTCTTTTGGAAATGTGCAGTTAGGAGTTGACGCTGTTGATTATCACAAAGCGAATTTTACACTGTAACCACAGTCTATAATCATAACAACATATCACACGGATACGGACCTGAATGAGGTCAATAAATAAACAATTCAATGTAAGAATACTTCTGAGACGTCTTGTCAACTTCTTCTGACACAACTAAACAAGAACCTACGAAGAACAGTCGAAGCTAAAACTCTACACAGATAAACCGCTAAACTAATCTCGTGCCCTGTAACTCTGGAGACACGGAGACGGGACCCTGCTCGAGACTTAAGCTCATCTGTTCAGACTCATCACACTACAGACTGGTCATGCTACAGGATGTTAGCCAACATCAACACTGAAATAATACTAAAAGTATCTACATTAAAGCACAACATTTAGCATTATAACCTCCTGGAGAAATCTCAGCACCGTTACTTTAATCATCCTCAGCTCTAATCCGTGCGCGTTTAAGATTAGTGTTTATGCTGGAATTTTTTTGCCAGAAATCTTTTAAGAAACTTTAACTCACATACTAAAGATTTCCTGATTGTTATTGATTGGTTTAAAAGATTCTTCGGTATTAGTCAATCAAAAGGGTCAGACTGAACAAAATAACATGCACAATAGAAATGTTTTAAATTCTGTGGTAAAAATTACACAACTTGGGTCACATTCTCTAAAAATATTGTAGACTTACTGTGGTTAGAAATGTAACCACTGAAAAACGTCTTAACTAATGAAGTTTGTTTTGCGTCATATTTTTCTATATGCATAATGTTGCATAATATGTAGTTGTACATCACAACAGGGCGCCCCCGCAGTTCAGTCCATGTCCGGAAGTGGACAGTGTATTTTTAGCAGTTTTCCATAAGCCTAATTGTTGTTTGTTTGTTTTTTGTTGCTATTTTTTAAATAATCAGTAGTTCATTCAGTAGTATTCTTTTTTATTATTATTAGCATTTTTCATAAGACATTTTTTATTAGTATTTGGGCTACACAGATTTGCCTCACAAAACCAACATGTTGAGATTGTTCCGGTAGGAGCTTCTAAACTAATAAAAAATGTGCATCTTGTTACTATTATTTATTAATCAATCAATTGATTAACTAGTGCGTAAGGAGAAATTTGCAGTCGTACTTTGGGACTTGCATGTAGGTTACGCTATGATCATTCAGAATGCTGATGTACAGTTGGTGGAACGTTCCCTCACAGGTTCCTATTCATAAACAAAGCCGAAATTAGCTTTTTAAGATATAATGAATTAAGCTGAACACTGGGGGAAGCTGAAGCTTAAATATACAAAAGATAATCGCTTCATCAGTAAGGCTGATTGTAAAACGTATTTTTTCGATCACCTGAATTATAATTTAACTGAGACTTATTTATTTATTTATTTAAAAATAATGTTGACTATAGTGTTCAGGTGTGAAATGCCGATTAACGTCAAGTTGTGTTAATTAATGTGTAAATTCATAAACTAGTTATAGAAATGTATTTGTATATATTAAATAGAAAACACATTTCAAGGCTTCTGTTTAAGGGAGACAATTTTTACCTAGGAATCACATCTTTAAGCTTCACCAAGGGCACTGGGCGATGTGCCGGATTGTTAAGCGCGTGCTCTGAGCCGCTCAGAGTGTGTCAGTGGCTTTCACAGTGACGCTGGTTTTAAAGCTCTTTAACGCTCAGAGGAAGACGATCACGTCCTCATGGACGGGCTACTCAAGCGTACCAGGCGTGTCAGGGTTTCAGTGCATTACGGGACGTCCGTGCTGGAGGGAGATTTCGCGGCCTGGACGTCTGAGAAGCCCTGAGGACTCGTAGTGCAGAGCTGACTGGAGGAGAGCTTCGTGCAGGTCATCATCAAGAAAAAGAGGATAAACTCGCATATTACACTCACACTAGATATATGGTCCCTACATACTGTAGTGCAGCTGTGTGTGTGTGTGTGTGTGTGTGTGTGTGTGTGTGTGCATACATCACTGTGCATATCAAGTCTTGCTATAAAACTGGTCTCGACTTTCTAATTCCTTACTTAGTGCAGTGCTCGATTAATATTAGTGCAGGAAGGTAGGGCATGTGTGTGTGTGTGTGTGTGTGTGTGTGTGTATGTGTGTGTATGTGTGTGTGTGTGTGTGTGTGTGTGTGTGTGTGTGTTTGTACGTAATAAATGTGCATCTCATGCTCAAACTGTTATCTAAGTCCCACAAAAGTCTTTGTGTTTACCTCATGCTTAGCTCTTCTGAGATTCCTTACGATCCTGCAGATCTACAGATCCTGAAATGTGTGTGTGTGTGTGTGTGTGTGTGTGTGTGTGTGTGTGTCAGTGTGTCAGTGCTCGTTGGGCATGTGCCGGATTGTATGGAAGATCCAGTCCATCTTGGTGGTCCAGCCTCCATGGTGGGCGTCGTTCATCTGCTTGGTGAAGTACTCCAGCGCCTCCTGCTGGCTCTTCTCCAGAGCGAGGGTCTTCCTCAGGTAGGCGATGTCATCAAAGCTCTGCAGCTCGGGCATCCCGCAGCCCAGCAGCAACGAGAACAGGTTGATGAACAGACCCGCGTGCTGACGGATCGCCAGGTACGCTTTGTAACACATCTCCTGGAACCTGCACACACACACACCCACACACACACACACACACACACACACACACACAGTCAATGCACCCTCTAAACCTGATGGACAGAAGTAAAGAGCGTTCTCTAAATAATTGCTAAGCTTGCTTTGCTAAGAAGACGTTGGTCACCCTGGTTACACGTTCAGCAAGACATTAGGACACACACACCTGACAGGTGGAGGTTGTTACTCTCTAGATAATTATTATTAGATATGTGTCGAGTGTATAAACACCTTTGATCTTTACTGTTATTTGTACAGATGTGTGTGTGTGTGTGTGTGTGTGTGTGTGTGTGTGTGTGTGTGTGTGTGTGTGTAGACCTCTCAAACTCCTTGGTCTTGGTACACTCCTGCACTCCTTTGCTGATGACAATGAGGAAATCCTGTGTGAGGACGAAGGGGACGCGCTCACGCTTATAACCAAACTTCTTTTTCTTATGGTCCAGAAAATGTCCAAAGTCTATATGGAACAGCTGCAGAGAGTGAGACAGGGAGAGACGCACAAAAAGAGTGGGACAGTGATAGACAAGGAGAGAGTGAGACAGTAAGAGATGCAGAAGAAGACAGTGAGCGAGACACAGAAAGAGTGAGAGAGATAGAGAGAGTGAGACAGAGACACCAAGAGATTGAGAAAAAGTGAGCGAGACAGTGAGAGTAAGACACAGACATAGAGAGAGAGTGAAACCAAGAGAGTGAGACAATGAAAGACAGAAATATCAACTTATTATTAGTATTATTATTATTATTACATCACAACACATTTACCTACCTGGGACACATAATTAAAAAAACTAAAACCTAATCTGTTTACTGCACATTATTGGTGTGTGTGTGTGTGTGTGTGTGTGTGTGTGTGTGTGTGTGTGTGTTACCTGTCCATTCTCTTTGACCATGATGTTGCTGTTGTGTCTGTCTCAGATGCCGAGGATGAATGTGGCAACACAATAACCAGCACACGAGCGAGTGAACAGATCAATCGCACTGTCATACCTGAGAGAGAGACAGAGAGAGAGAGACAGGGAGAGAGACAGAGACAGGGAGAGAGAGAGAGAGAGACAGAGACAGAGACAGGGAGAGAGACAGAGAGAGAGAGAGAGAGAGAGAGACAGGGAGAGAGACAGAGACAGAGAGAGAGACAGAGACAGAGAGAGAGACAGAGACAGGGAGAGA
>JAAGKR010012213.1:0-17068 GCA_011419295.1 Clarias macrocephalus
GATGATTTTATAGAAGATGACCTGTCCAACTTGTTATCCATGACACAATTAAAATCCCCAGCCATAATCCCCAGACCATTACAATGATGATTAAACAACAGGATCATCTTTGATATAAAGTCAGGACTGTCCTCATTCGGGGCATAGACATTTAAAACAGTTCAGGGTTTCCCTAAGATGTGACCAGTAATCAGAATAAATCTGCCATCAGGATCCTGTTCGGTCTGCTCTAAGATAAAAGGAAAGTTTTTATGAATCAAAATAGCAACTCCCTGTTAGTTTGATGAAAAAGAGCTGAAATGTACCTGACCAATCCAATCTCCGTTGAGCTGTAAATGTTCCCTATCTGACAAATGAGTCTCTTGTAGAAGTGCAATAGTTACATTTACTTTCTTCAGGAATGTTAAAATTTTCTTTCTCTTGACTACATCGCCATCCCCTTCACGTTCCATGTGACCACCCTAGTCAGATTGGACATATTTTAGTGCAGTGCAAAGTGTGTGGATGCTATAAGTAGACAGAAGTGAAGTAAACATACATCTGAACGATCAGCTCTGCTAAACACAAACAAAACCCCCCACAAGCCCTCCCCCCCTCCCTATCCCCAAACGATAGGGCTCAAATAACACACACAACAACTCGTCACACACACCTTCCCCCAACTCCTCCACTGACCGACCTGAGAAACGGCAGCCAGAGAAGAAAAAAAACTTTAAGTCCACTGTAATAATATTAATAAAAAATAAATATATAAGACATATATACATAAGACATTAAAATAAGACATGAAAAACAATGAATAATAAATAAATAAATGGCAGGTGACGAACAAGAAAAATCAACGTTTATGCAGATCCGGTGCCGCAGTCATAAAATATACAGCCTGAACGGGCCTCGTGCGTGCAAACCAAATTTCACCGGATAGCTGCATCACCTTTAAAAAGCCATTTATTCAAAATTAAGCTCAATAGGAAAAAAACACACCCTTAAATTGTTAAACGGAAGAAAAACACCACGAAAACTGTAAAGTCAACGCCGATTAATCAGAGAAGCTCAGTTATCCGGAACTTCCAGGAATTTAGTGGCTGATTCAACAGTATCAAATAAAATAATCTTTCCGTTATGTAAACAACGGAGTTTAGCCGGATACGCAAAACCCCGGTAAACACCTCCGTTCCACCATCGTCTTGCACACCGCTCCAAACGCCCGCCGCCTCCGCACAATCTGCGCAGATAAATCCGGAAAGAAGCGCAATGTGGCACCTTTATAACTGACTTTAGTTTTCTTAGCTGCTTGCAAAACTGCCTCCTTTACCGGGAAACGTAGGAAACGCACATTAACACTCCTCGGCGGTGCGCTCGGGGTAGACCGGGACGGAAGCGGGGCCCTGTGCGCGCTCTCCATCTCTATAGCAGGGAAATCCGCGGGCAGCTGTAACCAGACTGGCAACATGTTCTGAAGAAATGCCGTCAGAGGCTCGTTGCCCTCCGCTTTCTCAGGGAGCCCGACAATCCTTACATTCTTGCGGCGACGACGGTTCTCCAAGTCATCCACTTTGGCTTGGAGTCTTTCCACGGCCGCGCGCAAATCGGCCATCTGAGTGCCGCGTGCGCTCCCCGAGTCCTCTACCGCAGAAATCCGCTGCTCAGCTGCGCTCAGCCGGGTTTCACTGTCAGTAACTCGCACGGCGAGGGCAGCAAAAGTGTTCTCAAGAACTGTCACTGAGGTAGATATTTTCCCCAGCTGTCCCTCAATACCGTCTAAACGAGCACCAACAGCCCTAATTTCGTTTAAAATTAGCGAGGTGTCCGGCTGTAAACTAGCGCTGGCCTCCTCCCCGTCTCCATCACGCGCGGTGGGGTTTTTCTTCTTTTCTTTGCTTTTTTGTGATCTTGTCGCTGTAAAAATAGGAAAGTCCTTATCCCCTCCACTTTCCATTTCTAAATGTGTTGTTAAATAATCACAAAATGTATTAAAAAATAGGGCATAATAAGAAAAATACGGATTTACGATGCCCATCATATTTTTGATGGGGGACTGTTATCCATGGTTAAACGACTAAAGAAATACTGATCTGTATGGGCAGATATTGGTCCAGATATTATGCGCCATTAATCGCTTTTGTTATTGCCAATTTTTGACTATCAGCGAAAAAACATAAGTGAAAACATCATCAAAAATATAACGAAAACAAACCCAATCAGAAATTACAATTTGAGCTTTACTTTGCAGCAAAATATTATCTACCAGTCTATTACTCACTCTTTCACTTACTCATCATCTATATCGCATCTAATCCTGTATTCAGGATCTTATCCCAGGAGACTTGGTGCACATGGCAGGGTACATCCTGGACAGGGTGCCAATCCATCGCAGGGCACAGACACACACACACATACACTCACTCATTCACACACTACGGGCAATTTGGGAACGCCAATTAGCCTAACCTACATGTCTTTGGACTGTGGGAGGAAACCGGAGAACACGGAGGAAACCCACCAAGCACGGGGAGAACATGCAAACTCCATGCACACAGAGGCGGGAATCGAGCCTGGCCGGGGATCGAAACCGGACCCTGGCGGTGCAAGGCGACAGTGCTAACCACTACACCACAGTGCCGCCCACCAGTGTATTAAACAGAACTAAATAAAATACACCGTAATGTAAAATAGAGCAACTGCCTGCCGAACAAAACCAGTCACAAAAGCACTTTTTCAGCAATAAAACACATCTGATAACACTGATGTGTTTTTTTTTTAAAAACATCCTTAATAATTGCTTCCAAGTTATCTAGAATCGTCTCTGAACTATCCATGCTATTTTATATACAGCTACAAAGCCACCTTGCTCCTAACACAAGGCTGAATTCCAAATTGCTTTCCAACCCTTTACCAAGGGCACTACTTAGTGTGTGGAACAAGGGATTGTACTCTCTATTCATCTAATGCTATTTGGGATTCAACCCGGGAACACGAAAAATAAGAGTTATATAACGCTCCACCTGGCGGGATTGTACAGCATTGCAACCATATTATTAGAAAGCACATGGTGGCGTTTATAGGGCGAGGCATAGTTATGCGTCATCACGGGGGATCACGTTCTATGCATGGACAATGCAAGAAATTGTGACGGATAGTGCAAGGTCCTTTCACAGAGCAGCCGGTAGTTTGAAATGGCTTCATCTATAATTTGACACAGTGCCCCTTCACACACACACACACACACACACACACACACACACTCTCTCTCTCGCTCTCTCTTACCTTTATGCGCGCAGGTGTGTGTGTGTGTGTGTGTGTGTGTGAAGGGACACGGTGTCAAATTACGCGCGCACACACACATAACGACAGGCTAATACATCCTTCACCCACACACACACACACAGCGCATGCACGCATAAACGGAAACACTTATTTATCTTCAGGATTATTTTTTACTTTTTTTTTAAAGGTAAAGTGCAGGTTAATTTGTTTTATTTTTACTTTATATTGTATTAATCATTTGTATGTATTTTTTTGGGGGGAGGGGGGGGGTGCGGTGCGGTGCGGCTGTGGAACGAATAATTTGAGTTTCCGTT
The DNA here is from genome assembly GCA_011419295.1 of Clarias macrocephalus. Classification (NCBI taxonomy): domain Eukaryota; kingdom Metazoa; phylum Chordata; class Actinopteri; order Siluriformes; family Clariidae; genus Clarias; species Clarias macrocephalus. The sequence continues at coordinate 3,582 of JAAGKR010012213.1, forward strand.
ATTTCTTATGGGAAAATTTTACGAGTGTTTTGGAATACGAGCCAGCTTCCGGAATGAAATATGCTCGTAATACAAGGTACCATTGTATTCTTATAAAGCACCTGATAGCATCCACATACCTGAGACACGTGTGAAAAGTTCACTTCTGATGGCTGGACAGTTTTCATTCCATGAACAATGATGCTAATGTTGTTAATCTCAAATTATACGTTTTATTTTAATCATTGTTCTACAATAATATAATAATTCTATGTACACCTGATTGTGTTCAAATGTCAATTCCTGTCCATCTCAGAGTATTCAGGCACATGATAACAACATTTAGCAGGACAATGATGTAGTGGCGTACTCTTGTCTCAAGGGTCTGGGTTTCATTCCCACCTCGGAGTCTGTGTGCATGAAGTTTTTCATGTTCCTAAGGGTGCATTGGTGAGCTGTTGATGAAATGGTTTTAGCTCTCTGCTGAGTGGATCACATTGACAGTACATACGCATGGATCAGGCCACCATGGTTCTGTTCTTCAATGCTAACAATGTTTAAGAAAATGATGTCTGCCATTGGATGAACTGTACACACACAAACGTTTCTGTATACCATTATCAAAGCAGTGTACCAAAGTCTTCATCATACACACTCTTCCTTCGTTAGCCTGGCTAGAGAGTTGAGCCTTGAGAAAGGACACACCTTCACCCATCAGTTAAACAAGGTGTGTGTGTGTGTGTGTGTGTGTGTGTGTGTGTGTGTGTGTGTGTGTGTGTGTGATTGGGTATTAGGTTCAGTTTATAACATATTGTGTGTATGGGTGTGTGTGAGCACCATAAAAAGTGTCACTGCTTTCTGAGAGAACCACATAAGTGTGTGTCCAGCAGATAGGAAGTGAAAACGTGTGTGGGTAATGAAAGTGTGTGCAGCGTGTTAGTTTCAGCGTGTTTTCCTTCTACAAAGAGAAGACGCAGTTCAGCAGTGAGCCTGTTGGGGAGCTGGAGAGCTGGATCAACTTCCTGTCTCTCTGCAGCGTGGCTCCTTTGTGCGTTCAGGTGAAGATGATCCTGACAGATCAACAAGTGAGGCTCAGGAGTTACAAAGAGAAATGCTTTAATTTTGACATCTTCACCTGCTTTGATGTTCTGCTCAGTTTGAGTGATCACCTGTTCAGACTGGTCAAATACGCAGCCATGAAAGAAGGAAATACGAAGAGGAACTACAGGACACCTCAATGAACCTCCACCACAGCAGAAAGATCAAACTTTATTTGATCAAATCATGAAATACATCCATTTGTTTATCTAAATTTCAGTGCTGAAACCATCTGTCTCTCACTCCTGATTCTGCTGATTGTGATATTTACACTGCTTCAGTTAATCACACTCCAACACTACCAATAGGTGGCACTTTGGGTTTAAATAACACTGAGACTAAACTAAGACTTTGTTATTAAGGTTAAACCTCACTGGCTGTAGGGTTTTACTGAGATTGTGATCCTGTGTTCCTGTGATCATGTGCAGAGTTTTCATGGATAAAGTCTGAGCTGATTTAAACTGTTCACCACAAACCACAAAGTTCCCAATCCAGAGCCCAGTCACACATCACGGTACACAAGAGGAAACACTGAAACTGAACTGTTTATAACCTATACATGTATTTTACATTCACAGATATCACACATGCTGTTAGAGGCCAAGTTTAAAAATGGCTTTAAAATGCATTCAGGGTATAAAATGCATTCAGTCACATGATCAGGCGGTTGTTTAGTGATTAATCACAATATGTGTCACAACTGAAAGCTCTCTGACAGTGAAATTAAAGTAAAATTAAACTCAGAACAAACACAATACACATCCATGACAGGGACATTACTGTTTAAAAGCACAACCGGCCAGACCTGATCTTGTCCTGGCTTTACATTTTCTGTTACAACTTGATTATATTTAAGTGCCGATAATGTTGTTCATAATTATTATCTGTTCACAAAAATGTAATCACATTTTATAATCATTTATAAAACACAGAGTCTCTGTTTGACACAAAACTGTCTGTTACATCAGTTAAATGTAAAATTATGTAAATTAACCCTATTATGTGGTTTACGTTTTAGTGGCAGCTGCTGCTATTAAACAGAGGAAGCAAAACAGTCATATGTATTATTACATATTTCACAATAACACTGTACAGTAACAGCTCATTTAAAGAGACTTGTATAGCAAATAACCAGCCAGCTTACACACAGACAAAATTATATAATATATATATATATATATATATATATATATATATATATATATATATATATATATATATATATATTACATGAAACAAACAAAATAAAAACTTTTCCATCCAAATACAGGAAGGAAATCATGCACCAGCATTACCCACTGGGATAATGTGTGTGTGTGTGTGTGTGTGTGTGTGTGTGTGTTCCTTCTATGAACAATATATACCATACACTCCACTGTAAGATCCATTCATTTATAATCAACATAAGTTTTTAGTTTTTTGTCTTTTTCACATGCAGTTAAATTATTTTATATATCTTCTACATGATTGTAGAGCACATCATACACATTAACAGTGTTGTACAGTACAGTATCTGTTATATACACAGACATGAATAAAGTGAATAGACACTCAGGTTTTTCAAATCTAAGCAGCAAAATGTGTTAAATGTTCCTTAATCTCTCACTCATTCACTGTCTATACCTCTTTATCGTGTATTCAGGGTCGCAAGGTCTTGAAGCCCATTCCAGGACACTTATGGCACCAGGCACCCTGGACAGGGTGTCAATCTATCTCTGTTGGGCAATTTGGGACCATCAATTAGTCTAATCTGCTTGTCTTTGGACTGTGGGAGGAACCGGAGAACCAGAAGGAAACCCACAAAGCACAGGGAGAACATGCACACAGAGGTGGGAATCTAAACAGATATTATAATGATATTATAGATATTTTTAATGATACTCAGGTGCTGATTTGATTTGTATTGCAATTCTGTAAGTATCATGATTTTATGAATATCCTGATTCAATATGTATATTCAATATATATATCTAAGGCTGCATAATGACATCACCACACACATTTGTCTCATTTTGGTTTTAATTAACACGGCTTGGCTACTTTATTGGGAAGATCTGCACTGCTGCAAATTAATGCAGTCATCCTAACATCAAATCAGGCGGCAGGAGCACAACACATATAATCATGCAGGTATACTGGAGATATTGATACTGATCAGGTGATGTTCACATCTGACATCAGAATGGGGGGAAACATGACCACAGAGACTTGGTGACTGTGACATGATGGTTGGTTCCAGATGGTCTGGGTTTGTGTACAGTATTTTTGAGTGCTAATCTCCTTAAACATTCACACCCAACAGACACTTAAGGTCCAAAAACTTGAAGAACAGAAATACTGCTGCCTATTAATGACATCACTTTTACTGTAATGGATGACAGAAGTGATTTGTGAGTCAAAACAAATTCAGAAGTATCAAATAAAAACATTGTACAACCCATGTGTGTGTGTGTGTGTGTGTGTGTGTGTGTGTGTGTGTGTTGGGGGGGGGGGGGGCATTTCTTCTCTGTATGTTATTTAATCTCCATTAAACTCTGCGCTCATCTCCATCTCCTCACCTCCCCTAAATAAAACAGATAGCAAAAAAAACAGCTCTGAGCTGAGACTGAATGTTAGTGAAGCTTTTCTGCTGGATTTTCACTCGACATTTTTACTCTCTCATTTCAACACAAAGACACATTTGCACTTGGAGGAAGATAATCGTCTTTATATATTCAAATCCATCACAAAGTGCACTAAACATTGTGTATAAATAATATAATGGTTTCTGGAACATAAAGGTTTACTTACAGGGTTTGGCGAGAACAGGCTTGAATCCTGAAACACAGATGATGGACAGACAGTATCAAATCAAAATCTACTGGATTTCGATCACTGCTTGAAATTAAGTTATTACTTTTTACAATTTGTCACTATAAAAATAGGCAAAATGTTGAATAAATCCACCAGCAAGAATTAGAAAGTATTAAAAACAACTTTACATCTGCCTCCACTGTCCTCTTGCGCAATAAGCAATGAAAACCATGGCTGCAATGATGATGATAGCAATCGGTGCTCCACCTGTTAAATCAGCACAGAGTCTTTATTATCTGCTGCAGCAAGAAATCAGCTTTCACTCTCTACAGCTCTAGTTTATTAGGAATGTGTTTCTCTGACCTCTAAGGATTTGGCGCTCGCTCACAGGCAGCACCATGTCCTTCTCCAAGCTGCTGTGCTGAACCACGCAGGTGTAGGTGTGTTTCTGCAGCTCCTCAGCTGGGACTTTCAGAATGTTTCTCTTCTGGAAGCTTCCATCCTGGTTGGGTAACGTCTCTCTGAGCTCCACGTCCTCATGCACGTCCTCTCCGTCCTTCTGCCAGATGATGTTTAGTGCTTTGGGGAAGAAACCTGTAGCGTGACACACCACCTCTGGAGAAGGAGACGAGTGTTTCTGGAACACTGACACCTCGGGACGAACTGTAGAGACACAACATTTTCAAACAGATTTATGAATTTAAATAAAAAACAGCTATGATTGGATAATTACTACAGTGATTAATGTAATTAAATTACCTTATTAACAATAATTTAAGCCTAACTGATGCAGCAAGAAGCTACCCATTTCTTAAATAACCATATCAGAGACATATCTCATACACACATGAACGAAATTGTTGGAACCCTTCGGTCAATGAAAGAAAAACTCACAATGGTCACAGAAATAACTTTAATCTGACAAAAGTAATAATAAATAAAAAATTCTATGAATGTTAACCAATGAAAGTCAGACATTGCTTTTCAAACATGCTTCAACAGAATTATTTTAAAAAATAAACTCATGGAACAGGCCTGGACAAAAATGATGGTACCCCTAGAAAATACTGAAAATAATGTGACCAAAGGGACATGTTAATTCAAGGTGTGTCCACTAATTAGCATCACAGGTGTCTACAGTCTTGTAATCAGTCAGTGGGCCTATATATAGGGCTGCAGGTAGTCACGGTGTTGTTTGGTGACATGGTATGTACCACACTCAACATGGACCAGAGGAAGTGAAGGAAAGAGATTGTCTCAGGAGATTGTCTCAGGAGATTGTCTCAGGAGATTGTCTCAGGAGATTCGACAGAAAATAATAGACAAGCATGTTAAAGGTAAAGGCTATAAGACCATTTCCAAGCAGCTAGATGTTCCTGTGACTACAGTTGCACATATTATTCAGAAATTTAAGATCCATGGGACTGTAGCCAACCTCCCTGGACGTGGCCGCAGGAGGAAAATTGATGACAAATGAAAGAGACGGATAATCCGAATGGTAGCAAAAGAGCCCAGAAAGACTTCTAAAGAGATCCAAGGTGAACTTCATGCTCAAGGAACATCAGTGTCAGATCACACCATCCGTCATTGTTTGAGCCAAAGTGGACTATATGGGAGACGACCAAGGAGGACACCATTGTTGAAAACAAATCATAAAAAAGCCAGACTGGAATATGCCAAACTACATGTTGACAAGCCAGAAAGCTTCTGGGAGAAAGTCCTATGGACAGATGAGACAAAAATGGAACTTTTTGCCAAGTCACATCAGCTCTATGTTCACAGACGGAAAAATGAAGCATATCAAGGAAAGAACTCTGTCCCTACTGTGAAACAACGGTTATGTTCTGGGGCTGCTTTGCTGCATCTGGCACAGGGTGTCTTGAATCTGTGCAGGGTACAATGAAATCTCAAGACTATCAACAGGACAAAGACCCAAAACACACAGCTAAAAACACCCAAGAATGGCTAAGAGGAAAACATTGGACTATTCTAAAGTGGCCTTCTATGAGCCCTGACCTCAATCCTATTGAGCATCTTTGGAAGGAGCTGAAACATGCTGTCTGGAAAAGGTGCCTTCAAACTGGAAACAACTGGAGCAGCTTGTTCATGAGGAGTGGAACAAAATACCTGCTGAGGGGTGCAGAAGTCTCACTGACAGTTACAGGAATCGTTTGATTGCAGTGATGGCCTCAAAAGGTTGTGCAACAAACTATTAAGTGAGGGGTACCATCATTTTTGTCCAGGCCTGTTCCATGAGTTTATTTTTTTTTTATAATTCCGTTGAAGTGGTTGAAAAGCAATGTCTGACTTTTAATTGGTTAAGATTCATAGAATTCTTATTTATTATGACTTTGTCAGATTAAAGTTATTTCTATGACCATTGTGAGTTTTTCTTTCATTGACCGAAGGGTACCAACAAGTTTGTCCATGTGTGTAGTTGTGGAAAAGATGACACTGTGTTTCAAAAGTCAAAACATTGGCCTTCATCAAAAAAACAAGCAAGGTTAAAATAATAATAGGTTAAAAACTCCCTAACATCTAAATCCAAGAAAAATAGTGGGAATCATCAAAAATCTGGAAAAAATCATGGAAAACCGTAATGAAGTATTATTTCAATGCTTGGTGAGGTTGCACCATAAAACAATCACATGGAAGTGAAGATGCTCCTCTATGGCCTCTTACAGCAATCAACAGAGCACAGTACTGCAGTCCTGCATCGTTTTGTCCCTGCATTGCTTTCAAGATCATCTCACAACTATGCTTCACTTCCACAAAGCAACAGCGACACTGCAGGCTTCACCCTATTTGACAATTTCTTTAGGTCAAGACCCTGGGACCTGCTGAACATTGCAAGGGGGGTATGGGAAGAGCAGCCCTCACCACATTGCTCAGTAAATAAGAAAGTATGGGAGATGCAGGAGCACATTAACTGGTGACACCCACTGAATGGCAGGATGTAATGACTACAGGCAGAACAGTAGTGAAGCTGCAACCAACCTACACAACCTCAAGACTTCTAAGTGGATGACCAAGTATTCCTCCTGCTACCCAACATCAGCTGAACTTAACTCTGAATTTGGTTGCCAAGCAACAACAAAAACACTGACACTGAACAAACATAACACTGATCGTCAGTTCTTGGTCTTTCCTTGTGCATCCACAGGGGCGTAGCGATATTTCATTTACCATGTACCGTATGTGTGTGTGTTAGTTACAAGTACAGAGCAGATAATACATTTACCTTTTCTCTCCAGAGTCGCCTTGCCATAAGCCACATACTTTTTTAACCAGTCAATACACTCGTACTTCAGGTAGTCCTCAATCTGCTTCCTATAAGAACCATCAGACTCCCATATGTGTTTGGTGACCAGAGCTTGAGGTTTAGCTGCAGTCCAGGTTCCAGCTTCCACATCCAGACTGATGAAATCTTCTCCATCATAACCAAACTGATAAAAGGAGCCATTATCAGTAAGGGTACAGCCAACCATCCATTGCCATGTGTGAACTCCTACACACACACAACCCAGGTGTACACTTTTCATTCTAATGTCACACTACATTTTACTCATCATTTATACTTAATTTACATTTATCCCTTCATTTGTATTTTGTTATATATTATTTTTTCATATTAAAGATCAGATTAACTTATTTATTGCACATAGTATGCGTTTAAAGATCTGTGTGTGTCACCTTCAGTGTGATTGAAGAGTTGCATTAATTTCTTCACTTCATACTTGAATCCCTTCTGTTCTTTCTGCATCTTCTGGCTGTATCTGTCCCAAACATCGGGATCATCAGCATGAGCTTTTACTATCCAGTCTGTTTTGGGGATGAACTTCCTGATGTTACTGTCATAGTAGTTGATCTGCTCTCCATTCAACATCCCAACAGCAGTGAATTCTGGGAAGTTGATTCCTGGTGTGACTCCAGCGAAGAAGTACTGGTAAGTGTGTGTAACTGTAAGAGTATAAGGTGGTTTGAGATATGTCATGTCCTTGCTTTTTTATTATGATCTTAGTGCCATATAACAACAATATATAATTTTAAAAGCATTGATTATTAAACGCCTTACTGTCTATTTGTTCAACTCGGTGTATAAACAAGCTTCAGTTAGTTCAGAATGCAGCAGCGAGAGTCTCACTAGAACCAGAAGATACGAGCACATCACCCCTATCTTATCTACACTGCATTGGCTCCCTGGGAAATTTCACATCCATTTTAAGATACTACTTTTGACGTATAAAGCATTAAACGGTCTCGCGCCGCAGTATCAAAGGATGCAGGCTGCCTGTCAGTACCACGTATTATTAAAACTACAGCAGGGGGCGGAGCTTTTTCCCCAAAGAGCCCCAAAGTTATGGAATAGTCTTCCTATTAATGTTCGGGACTCAGACACAGTCTCAGTGTTTAAGTCTAGACTAAAAACCTGTTTATTTAGCGCAGCATGTTTGTAAATAGATGAGCCTTAGGTAAAGGAGCAGATCTGGGGGACTCATGGACGTAGAGTATCTGGTGAACTGGTATGTTTAGATGCTGTCCTCCCCACTCTCATTGTTCACTCAGGTGTCTTGATGGTGAGGTGATTGGTTGAGTCTCTGCTTGCACTCTGCACTATATACATTCACCTTATTCATTATGTGACCATAACTACCTTCTTTTCTGCTCTCTCTCTCTCTCTCTTTCCCTTTCTCACTGTCGATTATATATGTGGTTCCTGAGCTGCCAGTGATCCAGAACTTAGATCTGGAGAGGTCATCCAGGTGTCCCGCTTCTGGTTGAAGATCTCGTCTCATGGTGGCCGTGTGGTCTGTTTGGGATGCGTGTGGTGACTGGGGACAGTTCCACTTTTCCATGAAGATGGTCCTGGCCTCGGCTGATGCAGACAGCTGTTCTCTGTAGATAGTTCTGCACTGGAGTTTCCTACAGTCTACCTGAGCCTCCAATAATGAACTGGACTCCATATTAACCTAAACACATTTCCTGTTCTACTGAACTTCCAGCCTTCTGACACACAATATGAGTGCAGTTCAATCCCTGCTCTCTGTTATCACCCAGATGAGGTTGGGGTCCCTGTTGAGTCCAGGTCCTCTCAAGGTTTCTTCCCATTGCCATCTCAGGAAGTTTTAACTTGCCACTGTCACCCCTGGCTTGCTCATCAGGAAAACTTTGATTGTTTTGATTCATACACAGTCACATATTGTACAAACTCCCATAATTTATTTTGATTGTGTAAAGCTGCTTTTTTTTTTTTTTTTTTCACTAAATGTAAAGAAATTATTCACCTACAAACCCCTTTTTCAATGATACAGTGAATGGCTGACCCACTTCACCACTATGTTATTTCTAAAGTGAAGGCAAAAGAGCCAACATTTTAATAGATAACCAAATTATGAAAATTTATCTCATTTTACTTTTTTAAACTTTTTTAAATGTGTTTATCATTTCATTTACCTCTGTCTTGGTTCTAGTTTTATAATGAAGTGTCACACAGGAGTGACATCACAGAAGGAACCTTTTACCTTTTAAGGATGAATTCAGGCAGGAATTTTGCTAAGTGAAATATCTACACATTAAGATACAGTGACTTATGAATACTGTAAGTCTCCCAGTTTTCCAGTGTTCACCTTCTAATAAAGAGTGTAAACATTACAGAACTCACCTGCTGATGACAGATGAAGAGAAACTGTGAGGAGAATCAGAGCTTCCATAACTGTACTGCAGCGACACATCGCTCAGTCTAAACCCTCACACAGTACAACTCTACACTAACATTAATAAAAATTTACTAAGGCAATAGTATTAAAGGAAAAACCCTACTGGCAAATCAGGGATTACCAAACAGGATTCAGCACCCTGACCAATCAGAACCCAGCATTAGGACCAATCAGAATTCATTACTGATATTGAAAGTAAGATGATGCCAGAGGAAAATAAAACAAATAAGCAGTATTAATCTAGTTCTGTTTAGCTATTAATAATTTAGTAAACTCATATTAGTGGTGTGATTCTCTCTCTCAGTGCAGCACTTCTCACGTCTCTGTATGTGTGTTCTGTGTCGATGTGAGTCTTGTGTCTCTGTCCCTTACTTGTCATTGGTTTATTGCTCTTTAGACGATTAATTCTACTCACCTGCTTTGTGTAAATTTCTAACCAGTTTTTCTGGCTTTTATAAATCGCCACACCTCTAGTTTTTTTCTAATGACTTCATGTTATTACGCAGGTATGTGTTTACATGTACAAGGCCTTTTTCATTGTACTTTGACCTGCACTATGTAATTTAACTGATATTTATGGGTTGTCCAGAATGCAAAAATTTAATTCATACACTTGAATTGCATTTGGTTTTGCATTTGTTAATTAACAATGTTCATTAATGTGCTGTCACACCACAGCACAGCGTATGATAAAGCTTGGGTTATAAAATGTCTTTACTGTTCATGGGATCTTTTTTTTTAACCACTTTACCACCATTTTAATCGAAACTAACCAGAAAATGGTGTGTTTTCCATGATTAGTTAGAGCTCAGTTGAAGTTGATGTAAATTTTCAGGTGGTAAGTTATAAATCTAATTGTGTACAGAGCAAATAAATTATTGTATTATTCTTTTTAAAATGCATAATTTTATAGTATGAAAATATCCTCATTTAGTTTTTTTTATTGTTGTTGTTGTTGCTATTTCTGAAAGTAAAACAAGATCCATAATGCTGGTAATGGTGATGTTTTTGTGGAGACATTAAGAGGTTCAATGGTCAGATAAGATCAGGAAATGATTCTGCTGAGAGGAGATGCTTCAGACTCACTTGTGTTTCTGTCACATTGAAAACAACCCATCTATTTTAATCCATGCACTCGTCACCAACCATAAAACATTCTTAGCTTAAGTTTACTTAGTAACATGTGCATAAATTGTGCCCCAAAAAAACTTAACTGTGACCCACCTTGTGCCCTAAGTCTCCTGGAATAGGCTCCAGGGTCCCCATGACCCTGAATACAAGGATTAAGTGGTGTGGTATAGATGATGAGTGAGTGAGTGAGTGAGTGAGTGAGTGATGTAAAAATGATTAGAAATTAATTGAAAATGTACTTTGGCTCTCTAAATCATCTTTATCAATTAACAGTAATTAATCGTGATCTCCCCTGTTGATAAAATGAGTCTCCCCTAATGACACATGCCTTCTAAACAAATAATTACACAATAACTTCTTCTTGTCAATACTATATGCAATCATTTATCATAATAAATATGGGCATGTTTATGTTAACATTCCAAACAGCTTTTTGTTAATTATAAAAATAAAAAGAAAATACTGACAATAAAAACACTGCAGAGACTCTTCCTTAAAGTTGGTGGTTGTATTAGCACCAGAGTTTAGAATTGGTGTGCGTGCCTCATCAGCATCAGTTTCAGGAAATTTCAAAGCACATTTTTTGTTGGGTTAGCAAATGAAACTAACAGATATTGGACAACATAACAAGACAGGGACATAAAAAGCACAAGTAAATCATCAGCAAGATGTCTGCAGATACACAGCTATAAAAAAACAGAGAGGATGTATATGGTTCTATATACATTTATCAAACCAGCATGTTTCTCATCTGGTGTTTTTTAAATCACTTTTTTCGCTTTTGAAATCTCTTATTGAAAATTCAAATGTAATCATGTAATGAAGTGGCGATTGTGAGTTCTGTGAGAAAAACGAGAAAACATAACATCTATGATGTGATCTCGGATGCCCAACTGAGACATCAAGCAATATTTATTCCTTTAATTATTTTTAATTAGTATTAAAAGTATTCACCTCCTTCAAATATGTCCTGTTTTGCTTTACTGCAATCTGCGTACAGTAGATATCACTCACTCACTGACTCATCGTCTATACCGCTTTTTGTGGGACTGGATCCTATGCCAGGAGGCTTAGGGCACAAGGCGGGGTACACCCTGAACAGGGTGCCAATCCATCGCAGGGCACAGACACACACACACACACACACATACACTCATTCACGCACTCATTCACACACTACGGCCAATTTGGGAACGCCTACGTAGATATGAAATTGGATATTTGCAGGGTAAAGGCGAAGGCAAAAGAGCAAAACGTGTCAAAAGTATTGACTTAATATACTTTATATATTAAATATATATAATATATATAATAATTAAGAATATTTTATATTCTTAATTATTGTTTATGTAAACAATATAATTTTGAACCTCCAAAGTGGTAAACATGTTGTATCCAGCAAATGATACGGTACAACCCCAGTAATTCCAGAATGAATTGCAGCAAAACAGGACAAACACTGAGAGTGAAAAAAGTATGTGTGTATTTCTGCAGCTGTATTATCTGTAGATACAATAACTGTAAATGTAGAACTGATGATTTTTATTCCATATTAGACTGTAAACTCCATCATGTCTTACTCTCTCAGTTCAGCAGGACGTCACACAGTCACACTTTAAGAGATGTTGGAGGAAGAATCTCATAGATGATGGATAGACAGTTACTATTACATGAAAAAATATATACATAAAAAAACCTTCACATCTGCCTCCTTCCTCCTCTCACCAGAGTTCTTCTTCTTCTTCCAGACCACAATTCCAGCAACAACGATGATGAGAGCGACAAGAGCCGCGACTACAGCAGTGATGATAGCAATCGGTGCTCCACCTGTTAAATCAGCACAGAATCTTTATTATCTGCTGCAGCAAGAAATCAGCTTTCAGAAATGTTGATTGTATGTGCTGTACAAGATTAACCACTTTTAACCACTTCATACAGGTGGTGCTCACATAGTTCCTCCCCCTATGACTCTAAATACAGGATACTTTAAAGCGGTATAGATGATGAGTAAATGAGAATAAATGTATTATTATCACAGTGCTAAACATTAACATTAGAGAGAAAATAAATATAATAAAGAGAGTAAACATTAACATTAGAGAGAAAATAAATATAATAAAGAGAGTAAACATTAATATTATAGAGTAAATAAATATAATAAAGAGAGAAAACATTAATATTAGAGAGTAAATAAATATAATAGAGTAAATATTAACATTAGAGAGTAAATAAATATAATAAAGAGAGTAAACATTAACATTAGAAAGTAAATGAATATAATAAAGAGAGTAAACATTAATATTAGAGAGTAAATAAATATAATAAAGAGAGAAAACATTAATATTAGAGAGTAAATAAATATAATAGAGTAAACATTAACATTAGAGAGTAAATAAATATAATAAAGAGAGTAAACATTAACATTAGAGTAAATAAATATAATAAAGAGAGAAAACATTAACATTAGAGAGTAAATAAATATAATAAAGAGAGTAAACATTAACATTAGAGTAAATAAATATAATAAAGAGAGAAAACATTAATATTAGAGAGTAAATAAATATAATAGAGTAAACATTAACATTAGAGAGTAAATAAATATAATAAAGAGAGGAAACATTAACATTAGAGAGTAAATAAATATAATAAAGAGAGGAAACATTAACATTAGAGTAAATAAATATAATAAAGAGAGAAAACATTAATATTAGAGAGTAAATAAATATAATAGAGTAAACATTAACATTAGAGAGTAAATAAATATAATAA
>JAAGKR010012214.1:0-17061 GCA_011419295.1 Clarias macrocephalus
TCGGCTGGCGTCACGTGGTTCGGAGGAAACACATGATGGTCTTCGGCCCTCCCGGCTGAGTGGTAGTAGTAGCCTTAATGTGGGAGCCCCCTAGTGACGGGGAGGAATTGGACACGACTAAATTAGGGAGAAAATCGGGGAAAAATCCCCCCCCCCAAAAAAAAACACTGCAAAATAAATTCTGTACTATATATTTGACCAGAGTTGACCAGAAGACTTAGCAGGTAGCCTGTGTAGCGTGGACGGTAAACCCAAATGCGGAAATAGCGTGAGCAGGCAGGATAACCACGCAGCTTAATCTAAGAACTCTCTTATGCAAAGAGCAAGGATCTACACAAATAAATCCGCTAGCAACACACACTCAATCAGAAAGATAACCCAAATCAGTAAGTACTCACAGATAATCCGGCAATGAATCAGCAAGGACATGGGCGAACTCAATGACTGAGCGATGTGAAGCGCCATCTTGTTTACTTTTATGCTTCCTGACTCGCGACCGTACTACTTCCGGGTCTTAGTGCCGGTGAGAGTGCGCATGACAGTACCCCCCTGTCCAGGGGTGGAGGGTACCCGACGACGGTAGTCCCGGATGAGTTGAGGGTCGTGAATGAACCGGGCTGGGATCCAAGATCGTTCCTCGGGACTGTAACCTTCCCAATTGACTAAGTACTGGACCCCTCTACCACGAGGACGTGAATCAAGGATCCGACATACGGTATAGGCGGGACCACCCTCAATGATACGGGGAGGAGTGAAAGGTTTTAGCTGGGAGGGGTCGAATACCGGATGGATCCGGAGCGCCGCAGGCAGCTGGAGCCGGTAGGTGACAGGATTGTGAGAGTGACACGGTATGGACTAGTGAACCTGGCTGAAAGTTTTTTGGATTCGGTATGGAGGTGAAGGTTTTTTGTTGATAGAAATATTCTGTAACCTACATTGTACAATCGTCCCGGAGGATGTCAACGGCGATGCTGAATGGTGTAGCGGTTTTTGGCATGTTGGATGGCTGCGTTTGCTTGATTCCACAGGATTCCATCCGCCCAGTGGACGTCTTCCTCGTGTTGTCGGGAGAGGGCATCAGCTTTGGTGTTCTTGGACCGGGCGGTAGGATAGATGGAAGTAGAAGATGGAAGTGTTCAAAGAACAGTGCCCACTGCGCCTATCTCGGGTTGAGTTGCTTCAAAATGCGGATTGTGATCAGGTTCTGATGATCGGTCTAGATGAGAGCCCTGGAGCCACTGTCGCCATTCTTCCAAAGCCCACTTTATGGCCAGCAGCTCGCGGTCCCCTACTCCGTATTGCTGCTGCACCTGTCTCAGGTTGGGGTAAAATTTCTTGGGAAAGAAACTACAGGGGTGTATATTCTGGTCTGGACCTCGCGGGGAGAGAACAGCTCTGGAGCCCACATCCGAAGCGTCAACCTCCACAACGAACGGTTTACTTGCATCTGGGTGGAGCAGAATTGGAGCAGTGGTGAACTGGTGGCATAAATCATGAAAGGCAGTGATGGCAGGGGGGTTGAAGCTGAAGTGATGAGATGATGGTTGAGTCAGAGTGGTTTAAGGAGCGGCAACCATACTGTAGTCCCGGATAAAGTGACAATAGAAGTTCGCAAACCCGAGAAACCGTTGAAGTTGCTTGAGGGTCTTGGGTAGGGGCCAATAACGCACAACTTCCAGCTTCTGCGGGTCCATGGCCACACCCTGGGGTGAGATGACAAAACCCAGGAACGTGGTATAGCGCTCGTGAAAGGCACATTTTTCCTACTTACAGTACAGTCGATGGGCGAGCAATCTCTTAAGGACCGCTCTGACGTGCTGGGTGTGTTCCTCGGCTGTACGTAAGTAAATGAGGATATCGACAAGATAGACGAACACCCACCGGCCTAACATGTCCCTGAGGACATCATTGATGAACTGTTGAAAGGTGGCGGGTGCATTGCAGAGTCCAAATGGGATAACCAAACTTTCATAGTGTCCGGTGGGGGTGATGAAGGCCGTCTTCCACTCATCGCCCTCTCTGATGCGCACCAAGTTGTAGGCACTCCGGAGGTCCAACTTTGTGAAAATGGTGGTACCAGAGAGGGCTGAGTTGGTAAGAGCAAATTGGAGTCGGTTCTTGATGGTGATGTTATTGAGCCCCCAATAGTCGGCACAGGGGCGTAAGTCGCCACCTTTTTTCTTCACAAAGAAGAACCCCGCGGCGGCAGGCGAGGAGGAGGGCCGGATGGTGCCGTGGCAAAGGGCGTCGGAAACATACTCCTCTATCGCCTGCATCTCAGTGGCGGAGCACGAGTAAAGATGGCTGCGGGAAGGGGCAGAACTCGGCAGAAGGTCAATCGCCAGGTCGTAGGAGCGATGAGGAGAAAGGTGGGTGGCTCGTCTCTTGCAGAACACTTTGGCCAGGTCCCGGTAGGCGGCGGGATGGTGTTGGTGTTGACATCAGGGGCCTCGGACTCCCTAGAACACGTCCCAGGCGGGGCCCGCAGGCAGAGTTTGGTGCAGGTCGGCCTCCACTGTAAGATCCGGTTTTGTGTCCAAGAGATGAGAGGGTCATGTTGGAGAAGCCATGGGTGTCCGAGGATGATAGGAGGAGATGAGATGGAAGTGAAATTGGATCTGTTCTTGATGTTGGCCTATGGCGAGGGTGATGTGCTGAGTCTGAGTGGTGATGGGACTGGAGGAAAGGGGCCGACTGCCGACAGATATGATTTGAACGGGCTGGGATAACACTTCAAATTCCACTCCCAGTTCTTTGGCATAAGTAGAGTCAATAAAGTTACCTGTGGTCGATGAACGCAGTACTTCTGACCCGTTTGTGGTCAAACTGGAGGTGTACTCGCACCGTGAGACGGGAAACACTGGATGTTGTGACCGAGAGGTGGAGGGTGCCTGGCAAGGTGCCCCGTCTGCTCACCAGGCCTGAGCGTTTCCCGGGCGGAGAGGGCAGGTGGCTCTGTGGTGTGCCGCTGACCCACAGTAGGCGCAGAGCCCCTCTCTGAAGCGCCGTTCCCATTCTGCAGTGGTCAAGGAGGCGCGTCCTAATTGCATGGGTTCCCTGGCTCCGGTGTCAAGCACGGCGGGAGGTGGAGATCTGTAACCGGGGTATGAGAAATGAAGGTTGATGATCGAGGCGTGAGATGCAGTAGTGACGGCGTGGTTGGCGGCAGGGACCGGGGTGGACGAGAGCTCATCTTTAATGCGGGAGGCCAGTCCCTTGTAGTAGGCCGTCCGGAGGGCAGCATCTCCCCATGTGGTGTGGACGGTGAGGGTTCAGAAGTCTGCGGTGTAACGGCTCACGGATGACCCTCCCTGCCACAGATGGTACAGTTTAGTGTCGGTCTCCACCTTGGCAGTGGGATGTTCAAAAGTAAGCTTTAACTGGTGTGTGAATTCTCAGTATGAGTAGGCTGTGTCGGAGTCTGATCAAAGAACCGCCATGGCCTACTCAGCTGCCTGCCCGGATAGCAATGAAACAAGGAGGGCAATGCAATTTTACCGGAAGGGGAGGGGGGTGGCGTTGCAGCAGCCGCTGCAGAGGGCGGAGAGCTGCGTTCTCCTGCCATAGCTCCGCCATCTTGCGGCACGAAACCACAATGTCTTGGACGCTACTGCGGAGGGTCGCGACTTCACCGCAAAGCTGCTCGATCAGCTCGGCATGCTGGTTAACCACATCACAGAGGTGCGCATAATGCACTGGGTTCACTGCAGGCTCAGTCATTCTGTCACGGACGAGCGAACGTTGACCAGAAGACTTAGCAGTTAGCCCATGTAGTGTGGACGGTAAATCCAAACACGGAAATAGCACAGGCAGGCAGGATAACCATGCAGCTTAATCTAAGATCTAAGCTTAATCTCTTTTATGAGAAGAGCAAGGATCTACACGAATAAATCCGCGTTCTAGCGACACACACTCAATCAGAAAGATAACCCGAATCGGTGAGTACACACAGATGAATCGGCAAGGACATGAGCGAACTCAGTGACTGAGCGATGTGAAGCTTCATCTCATTTCCTTTTATGCTTCCTGACTCACGACCGTACTACTTCCGGGTCCTAGTGCCGGTCGCGGTGAGAGTGCGCATGACAATATAGACCTCAATTATTGCAGTCTTACCCTGTTACGTTTACATTCATCACATCACATGAGAAAAGAAAAGTAGACTGATTGACCTGCATGAATGAGTGCTGTGGGAGATCACTTAAACACCTGGTGAAGGTGCAACGGTAAAAAATGTCCATAAGAAAACCTCTTGTTACTGAAACTCATCAGAATAAAAGGCTTCAGTTTGTAGCGCCGCCACATAAAGGGTTTTATATAGACGGTTTTAAGAAAAAAACTGCTTTGTCTTGTAATCGCATCCAATAAGTTTTATTTTGTCATGATATCGGTGGTTTGGTTCCGGTTTGAGCTCTTGCAAGCATGTGCGGCTGCGGCGCGAGGGAATCCCGATGTCGTGCCGGGTCATGTGATCCAGCATTAAAGAGTACCCGGAAAACAACTGAGGATGAGGACACAGCGCCGTGTATGTTCAAGAGAGAGAGTGAAGGCCATGTCGAGTGGGAGTTTTCTGGATTTGTCTCATTCACCACACCTCTTGCTCCGTCTTCGTGCTCCTGGACTGATTCAGTAATACCGGTGAGACCGAGCCATCTCTCCCGCTACACATACTCACAATCACACTCACACTCAATCCCTGCTATCCATTATCACCAAGATGAGGATGGGTTCCCTGCTGAGTCTGGTTCCTCTCAAGGTTTCTTCACCATCTCAGGGAGTTTTTCCCTCAGCACCGTCACGGTCACCCTTGGCTTGCTCATCAGGGACAATCTTATTATCTGGACTCTGGACAATTCATTCCATCCACACAGACACTGATCCATTTTTTTGGTATTTGTATACATTTTGTCTATATTGTGTTTTTTTTTTTATCACTTAATACACTTCGGATTTTGGTTAATTTTGTTGTTTGTCTTTTCTTGTTCTGCTCGACCTATACCTCACCGGAAGTTAGATTCAAGACCCTGATTTAGTGTAACTAGGGTTATAACATATCTGAACTTTACAAGTTTAGAGAGCATAAATGAGACTTTTGTTGCCCAGGGACACCCAGTATAGGAAAGCATTGACAGGGTGACAGTACGGCCTCCCGTACCACGCCCCAGCCATACCCGGCTCTGTTCCATGCAGGCTCTCACTGGAGGCCTACAGGGCAGCCTCTCCTGCTATAAGCCCAAGCCCTCTCCAGAGGTAAACAGGCAGTCCTCTGTAGACTTAAACCCATGCCGAAGAGAGAATCCGCCCCCGACAGCGTTCCCCACCTAACACATGCCCCTCCCAACCTGTACGACCAGAGTCGTCCCCAAACTATGAAACTGTACAGTGCGACCTGTAGACCTTTGGCACTGTGTCCCACACCTGTCTGTGTTATGCACTTGTTTTTATCCAGTCAATAAGCGTAGTTTATAATTTATTTCACTTAATTTGTGCCTTTATTTCAGCTCAATGTGTGTCTCTTTCCTTTGTGTTCGTGCTGATTCTGTGTTCATGATGTTTGGACAAAATATGAGTTTTGTATCCTGTTGAGTTTTGCTGTTCGTGCTATGCTAATCGCTAATCTAATGTTTAGTTTCATTTCTACTCCTGTGCCTAGCCTGGTTTTTGTTTATTTCTTTGTATTAATACGTTAACATTACAACAAAATTGTGCATCGGACATTAGCCAAATTAGCTAATAACACCATGTGTGTGTGTTCTTTGTACAGTCGTATTTTTTGGTAATTATTTTTACAGCTTCATTATGAACACTAAAGTCTGTCATCAACATCATCACAGAGAGTCAGAAACTCTTTCCACTTTATATTTATATGAAAATATTCTGGTTTATGCGGGTCACGACCTCCAGCTCGCGAGTTCGATGTTCATGTTTCTGTCAGAAGCTTCAGCGCTTCACTGCTTCACATTTCACACACGTCTTCCTTCTTCACTCAGACTTTAAACCACCAAAGTTTCACATCTGGGCAAAAACAAAGTGCAAACAGTCAAACATTATTAATCATAAAAGACCTGAGTGTGCTACTGAGACCTGCGTCACCATCATACACACTCATACACACATACACACGCATACACACACACACTCATACACACTCATACACACATACACACGCATACACACATACACATGCATACACACACACTCATACACACTCATTCACACGCATACACACTCATACACACATACACACGCATACACACATACACACGCATACACACACACACACTCATACACACTCATACACACACATACACACGCATACACACACACACTCATACACACTCATACACACGCATACACACTCATACACACACACTCATACACACTCATATACACACATACACACACACACACACACACACACACACACACACACACACACACACACACACACACAGGGTTTAAATGACTTTATTATAAACACATCGCTGTGGGAATGAAACCCCTCTGCAGGTCAGTAAAGGTCTCATGTGAGGGCAGCGTGAGGAGTTTTGTGCCTGAATTACTTCTTTTGTGCAAATTTAACATTTGAACGTAAACGCCGGAGCCGCACCCTGACGTCTGAAACGTGTTTATTTTAGTCTTTAACATTTTAAACTGGGACACGGTGACATATTACAGCTGAGAGTTTAATTAATCACTCGGCCATTTCTCATGTCCAGAGATGTGTTTCATCACAACCTGTAGCCAAGGTTTCGCATTTTAAACACTGAAGAATCAATAATTAATGACTTTAATTCCTTCACATCCGTCCTGTCCCATATTTCTTTCTATTCCTTAAAAAAAGGGGGAAAGCCGGAACTAATAACCTTGTCTCGCAGCGTGCTGATAAAAAGGGCATTAAAAGTTCAAAGAAAGCAGAAACGAGTACAGAGCAAAGAACTGTCTGCTATTTCTAATATTTTTATATTTAAATATTCAATCTTAAGCAGATTAAAAAAATAATCAGCTCTAATGCTGTTGCTATAAACTGCCTAATTAAGATTCAGTGTTTTGTCACATATAGTTTACAGCACAATTTGATTTATTAACTTTTTTTTCTCTTTCTGTCCCTCTTTGCTGTTATTATTATTATTATTATTATTATTATTATTATTATTATTATAGTTGAGTGTACCATGTTTGCACTGTTTTCACCAAGATCCAGGTCCCACTTCACACACATTCCATTGTAT
This sequence comes from Clarias macrocephalus, assembly GCA_011419295.1. Lineage (NCBI taxonomy): Eukaryota > Metazoa > Chordata > Actinopteri > Siluriformes > Clariidae > Clarias > Clarias macrocephalus. The sequence goes on from JAAGKR010012214.1 coordinate 7,233, forward strand.
ATATTGTTATATTTATTATATTTTGCCGTTATCTTATTTCGACATTTCTTATTGCTGCTGGTCTCTGAGAAATTCCAAAAACATTTCATTGTATCACTGTTTAATATCATTAAAGTCTCTTTATCTTTATCTTAATGATAAATCTTCTTTCCGGAATTAAACGTTGTTATTCTCAGCGAGCAGCACAGTGTTTCGTGTGTTTGTTGTGAGTGTGTGTTGCAGGACGAGTGTGTAAATCTGTGAGTTTTCAGTTTTATTGCAGCAGGCAGGTTGAAATGGCTGAACACTCTCCTGCTCACACACTCATCCATTATTTACCTTACGCCTGGGAGGAAGTGAGAGAGGGACTGACACATCTCTCTAAACTCTAACGTGTGTGTGTGTGTGTGCGTGCGTGTGTGTGTGTGCGTGTGTGTGTGTGTGTGTGTGCGTGCGTGTGTGTGTGCGTGTGTGCGTGTGTGTGTGTGTGTGTGTGTGCGTTTATTTCAGATATCAGATGTCTGAGTTTACTCTCTCACTCTGATCACTCGTCTGATCGTCACTAAACTCACCCTCACTCGTCCATAACTGACACTTAGCATGCACGCTAGCGCTTTAGCTAACAGACATCATGTCGTTAATATTTTAGCTGCTGCACCGACCTGCAGACAGACACAAAGGTTTTTTTCTCTAAACGTCTGCAGATCTGGAGTTATTTCCTCAAAATAAACCAAAACTTTTTCTGTGCTAAAACTGTATGAAATCAAACTCACAGCATTAGGCTAAGAGTTATCTTCATCAGAATCACAATCAGGATTTCTCCTCATTATGACATTTAAAACTATTTTACATTGCAAAGAACTGCAAAAATTGCAAAAAAAAAAGTTTATCTACCCGTCTGTCTGCCTGCCTGTCTGTCTGCCTGTCTGTCTGCCTGTCTGTCTGTCTGCCTGTCTGTCTGTCTGTCTGCCTGTCTGTCTGTCTGCCTGCCTGCCTGCCTGTCTGTCTGTCTGCCTGCCTGTCTGTCTGTCTGTCTGCCTGTCTGTCTGTCTGTCTCAGTCTCTCTGCTCAGCCTTATCACATTTAAACAGGTGGATTATGTTCCAAAGAGAAACGTCCTGAACACAAGCCTGTGTGTTACAGAGTGTTTATAATTTCACAGGACCTGTGTGTAATGAAGGTGTTCCTCAGGGGTCTGTGCTCCTTCTTCTCCTCTTCTGAATATATATGCCCCTCTACTCTTCATCCCCGCTCACAACACAGATATCTCAGTGGGATGAAGAACCATCTCCTCCACGTCCAACCACCTAAACAGCCAGAAGTTGTCATGAATAATCCTCATTAATCAGCTCTACCACCACCATGTTTCAAATCCCAATCCACCAGAATCCCCGAACACCAGGGCCAAGAGGATTATATACAGTGCATCAGTAATGTATAGTGTAGTGCGTGGTGTGTGTGAGTGTGTGGTGTGTGAGTGTGTGGTGTGGGTGTGTGAGTGTGGTGTGTGAGTGTGTGGTGTGGGTGTGTGAGTGTGGTGTGTGAGTGTGGTGTGTGAGTGTGTGTGGTGTGTGTGAGTGTGGTGTGTGAGTGTGTGTGGTGTGTGTGAGTGTGTGGTGTGTGTGGTGTGTGAGTGTGTGGTGTGGGTGTGTGAGTGTGTGGTGTGTGAGTGTGTGGTGTGTGGTGTGGGTGTGTGGTGTGGCGTGTGGTGTGGGTGTGTGAGTGTGTGGTGTGGGTGTGTGAGTGTGTGGTGTGGGTGTGTGAGTGTGGTGTGTGAGTGTGTGGTGTGTGTGGGTGTGGTGTGGGTGTGGCGTGTGGTGTGGGTGTGGCGTGTGGTGTGGGTGTGTGAGTGTGGTGTGTGAGTGTGTGTGGTGTGTGTGAGTGTGAGTGTGTGGTGTGTGTGGCATGTGGGTGTGTGAGTGTGGTGTGTGAGTGTGGTGTGTGAGTGTGGTGTGTGAGTGTGTGTGGTGTGTGTGAGTGTGTGTGGTGTGTGTGAGTGTGTGGTGTGTGTGGTGTGTGAGTGTGTGGTGTGGGTGTGTGAGTGTGGTGTGTGAGTGTGTGGTGTGTGTGGCGTGTGGGTGTGTGAGTGTGTGGTGTGTGAGTGTGTGGTGTGTGTGGCGTGTGGGTGTGTGGTGTGGCGTGTGTGGCGTGTGGGTGTGTGGTGTGTGGTGTGTGTGAGTGTGAGTGTGTGTGGGTGTGTGAGTGTGTGGGTGTGTGGTGTGGCGTGTGGTGTATATAGTGAGATTTGGGACGCAGCCCAGGTGTTAAAACTGCACTCAGACTTTTCAGCACTTTACAAACTCACTGCAGAGGAGCATATGTGATCTGACAGCCAGGCTCTCACTGCACCTCATGAATTATGGATCAGGAGACAGAAAGTTTGTGTGTGTGTGTGTGTGTGTGTGTGTGTGTGTGTGTGTGTGTGTGTGTGTGTGTGTGTGTGATGAGCTGATGGCCATGTCAGAAAGCATCAGTGAAGACGACGGAGCACAAACTCTGACCTGTTACTGTGACACTCGTCTCTCTAATCAGACTGAACAGCTGTCCGAGTCTGACACGCGCTTCACGGGTCAGTGATTTATCACATCGCGCCACCACACACTCTTCATCGGAATAAGAAGAAACTAGTAAACCCATTATTATTATTATTATTATTATTATTATTATTATTATATCTGATAGATGCAGAAAAACAATACATAGCATCACACACTGGAATTAAAAATTTAAAAAGCAAAAATCTAAATACTTTAAAACAACTTGTGCCTTTTGTAATAAATGAGTTTTTAATTGAAGTTGTGTGATTTAAGCTCAATAAGAGGCTGAACATTTTGGTCAGAATTAAATGTAATAAAGGAATAAAAGGAATATTTTCTCTTCATCACGTGTTTCCTTTAGAGTGTTGTTTTTGTGTGATGAGTTGGTGAATGTCACCTCTGCTGTCTCGCTGCTCGGTGTGTGTGTGTGTGTGTGTGTGTGTGTGTGTGTGTGTGTGTGTGTGTGTGTGTGTGTGTGTGTGTGTGTGTGTGAGAGAGAGAGGGGGGGGGGGCACGGAGGTCTGTGTCAGAGCTGCACTCAGGTGTAACAGACGTGATGGTGGTGTGAAAGCTGAACAGAAGTAAAAACTCCCGCTGAGATCACTGAGTGTATAAACACACCACTGACCCGAGACACACACACACACACACACACACACACACACACACACACACACATACACACACACACACACACACCGCTTCCACCTGGCTATGTACTGCCCAAATATTCAGCAAGGATGGAAACGTTCCAAGCGCACACTGTAACTCTACATGGCTGTAAAGGAGAAGGACTCAGAAGCTCACGCGCTCGTACGGCTTCAGTCTCGTACCTCACTGACCGTCGTCTCACTAACGCAGCTCGCTGCTATTTAAAAAGAGAAGACTGACGTCATGCAGATGAATATTTGTTTAGTCACCTGACCTTGTGCACTGATCACATGATGAACAGCGCTGCTGTAATTCTTCACCTTCATCTTTTTCAACATTAGTTATGTATTAATTACCTGTAGGCTTCATAAAGGTGATATAAATGATAATGTGATTAAAGTATTATAATTAAATCACACCCTGTACGTGTAGAGGCTTAATGTAGAACCAGAGCTCTGGGCTGACCTTGACCCTGACCCCGACCCCGTCCCCGACCTCGACTCTGACCCCGTCCCCGTCACATGACTCTTTATTTTATTTGGAGTTATGAAAGTATCTTTTTAAAGAAGAAATTTTGACTGCGAGTGCGAGTGATAAATATACAAATAATGACACACATGGCTGCATGCTCACATCTTCTGTTTATTAGATACTTTATTAAAACGTAGCGGTCACATCACAGCTTAGCGTTAACATGGATGGCCATGAACGGATCTTCAGCCGAGTTACTGATCTGGAAGTTAGCGCGTCCGTCTCCGCCCACTTGCACTTGTTTTCCTGTACAAGAGCTTCCTTGCTTATCGCCGGAAATGATGTCACAGTAAGTACCGCTGGGCAAACCCGTGTCCAGAGTGGCGTCCAGGTTCCTGAAGGGAAACAGGTTTTAGAAATGACACGCGCAACTCTACAGTGCAGGACAGCAATAAAACACAGTTCTGATTGTCAGTGTAACAGTTTCACTGCAGACTGTGCTACTGATACCATAATGCACTGGTCCAGAATACCCATAATGCCCTGCACCATAGTGTTTAGGCAGGTAGACAAAATCTGAGCTGGTTCGAGATGAGAGGCACAGATTTTTAAACATCATGTATTTTATAAGCTCATTTAAAATGAAAGCTCGGAGGAGCAGCAGCACTCAGTCAGTCCGTCATGGTGACAGTAACGGACAGACATACACACTTCGTCGTCAGGGGTTACTAGCCATGGTGGGGGTTTTAACGAGTGCACCAGAGGATTGGAGGAGAGCTCCCACGCTGCACACGCCTCTCATCCGCACTCCCGGCCAGTAGGTGGCGGTATTTGTGTGGCGTTGCTGCTGTTGACGTCATAACTTTGCCTGCCTGCTGTTACATTAACATTTTGGTGTTTTCTTTTTTCTTACAATACAGGTGGGGTTTAATGAAATCAGCATTAGTGTGAAATGAATATGAAAAAATGAAAAAAACAAAAAAGAAAAAAAAACTAAAATGCTAAAAAAAATAGAGAACAGAGAGAAAAGAGAGAAAAGAGAGAGACGCATTAAGCATTAAGAAAGCCATTCTCATGCTGAGAGGAGGCGGGGCTCTGAGTGAGTGGGTGGAGTTTGCTTGTGAATGTTAATCAATCAGTGCAGCAGTAAAACGTTCCCTCACCAGTCGTCGTTGTTGATGACGATGAAGCCGCGGTTCCCGCGCCCGAACGCGATCTGGTTGTTCCCGTTGTCCCACCAGTTCGCCTGCGGCTGTCCGTTAACCACGTTACGGAAAATCACCATGTTCCTGTGAAGAACGTCCTGCTGAAGTGAAACGATGTATAAAATCCTGACCCTGATCCTGAGCAGATGTGGCGAGCGCGTTACCTGATCTGCCTCCACCTGTGCTCACACACCCAGCGGTCTCCACACGTCGTGTCCGGGTTGATGGGAACCGGCTTGGTCGCTCCATCACCGTAACTCGGAGGTCCGATCCAATCGTTCTGGTCCTGACAACACGCGTTGAGGAAGAAACGAACCATTACAGAAAGGTAACGTGATATACAGAGAGTGTAACGGTTCTCGTTCGGTTCCTGTTGGTACCTTTCCGTTGACGAAGTTGCGATCCCAGCTGAAGCTGGACATGACCCGGGTGACGCCGTACGGATGCGCCAACATCAGACCAACAGCCATCTTATACAACCTGACACGTCAGTAAAGATGAAACTGATTAATTCTCTATAACAGATCCCAGGCTTACTGTGCGTTAATGCGCTCTTTCTAATTCATGATGGTTTCTATGGTAACAGCTCGCTCGCGGAGCCGTTTAATAACAACAGATTTTGAAAACATTTAAAGCGGTGTGGAAACAAAGTTTTCTGTAAGGAGAATGTGTTTAATATAAGGAGTCTTCAGAGTCAGAGGTTGTGTTATGTTACATGGAACAATAAACCGATAAAAGTGTCAAATGTTCGTTATGAAACACACAAATGTGAAGTGTTGTGGTCTCACCTTCTGCCCAGTCTGAGATGGACTATAGCGCCCCCACTTGGAGTGTTTTTGAGTAACTACGGTTTCTTGCATCTTATTCTACACTAAAATATCATCTAATGAAATCGAATAATTTGTTACTTTATTCTTTGACATGTTCACATTTCAATATTCCTTATGTAAGTCATGACACACTAAGGATTCATGCGGTTAGACAAAAATAATCCGCTCCAGATGTGTTACAACACAGAGTCAACACTGACACTGGAGACTCCATCCATGAATATTTCATAAATACACATTTCAACAATTATACATTTTCTTTCTTGTACAAAGTAAATCTATATTTATCACTGTTACTAGATTACGTGGCATGTGTGCTGTAGGCGTCCCTGTGAACAAGCTGTTACTATGGAAACGATAAAGTATTACAATGTGTGCATTGGTATAATGTGTGCAGAGCCATGCTGTTCCGACCAATCAGATTCCAGGATTCTGCATATATATTATACCCTAAAGGTATTTATTGAAAACATAAAAATAATGAAATATTTCTGTATAAAAAAGAATGATTTATGTATAAAAAGCAAATACCTGGCATCCCAGAAGGTGAGGATGGCGGCTCCTCCGGCCCCGTGGCCTCTCTGATTATCATGATTATCAACAAACACCAAAGCTTTATCAGTTGGCATTAAACCCCAACCTTCACCCCAGTTCCTGAAAACACACACACACACACACGCACACACACACACACAGGGTTATGTGTACAGTGATCTGAGTGAGTTAAAAACATCTCACAGTGTTTTTATTCACTTACACCAGGTATTTGAGTTTCTCGTTGTTCCATTTGCGCATAACGGTCCCCAGTTTAGCGCCATATTTAAATTCCGTGACTCGCCCGAGGCCGTAATACTCCGAAGCTGTGATCGGCTCTCCGCCGAGATCAATGACCTGAAAGATATCATCGTATTAACTTCATCAGGAAAGAGAGGCTGGCGAGGGAGCGAGTGTTTATAGCTGCTATAATGTGTGTGTGTAAAGGGATAACAGGAAGAGAACCTCCTGGAAGATGAAGGGTCTGGATCCAGAGGCGAACCACCTGGTGTTGAGGTTATTGAGTTTACCGTAAACAGCACTGAGATCTCCGGGCCACATGTGCTTACAGGCGTCCACTCTGAAGCCGGCCACGCCCATATCAATCAGCTTGTTCATGTATTCGGCCACTTTACCACGGACGTAATCCTTCTCCAGAGCCAGGTCCAGCAGACTGACCAGACGACAGTCTCTCACCTAGTCTCAACAAAACAACTCATAAATCTCCATGGAAACCTGCAAGGGCATGGTTAAAGGAAAAGGCTCCGCCCCCTATACCTGGGCAAAGGCTCAGATCTCATGAGAGTTCAAGATTGGAGAAATCTGACGTTAGAGTGCCTGTATTACCAATAATGCACATGGTCCTAGGTGTACTGTGTGTTTCTGCACCTGCGGCACAGCGCCACCTACCTGGTACATATCGTTGTAGTTCTCGATGTCACCGCTGCCCGTCTTGCATTTCCCGTCATTAAAGTCCCAGCCAGAGAAGGGAACTGAAGGGAAATCCCTTGTGTTGGCGTTGAAATACGTCCCGCAGCTCGAGTGTTTCCCCTCACCGCCTCCGGCGCCACACATGTGATTGATCACCACGTCCACGTAAATATTCACCTGCAGGCAGAATCACGGACGCTGTCTCAGCTAACCGCATTTATACGTATTCTTTATGTTGAATTTGTTAGGATGTTTATTTAGTGTTTGTTATATTTTTTGTGTTGAATTTGTTGCATCATGTATTTAATTAATGTTGAATTTATATGTTTACATTGTGTTTTTTACATTGTATATGTTTAACCTGGTTTCGCTGATTGTAATTAAAGTTTTATATTTAACGTCTATGTGTTCATGTCTAATACATGAATCACTGATTAAAAAAACAGTTCATGACGTCTTGTACACACGACACTGTATTAGATTTTAGTTTATCAAGTTTTAGGAAAAATTTAAATTTCACCTTGTTTACTTCATTACATTGTTTATTTTGCATTTCAACAATGTTTGTAACAATGTTTTTGCAATTTTTATGTTAATGTTAAATTTGTAACAAATGTTATTTTTTTGTTTTGCATCTTGTTTCTCTGTGTGTGTGTGTGTGTGTGTGTGTGTGTGTGTGTGTGTGTGTGTGTGTGTTTACCCCAACATTGTTGCATCTGGTGATCATGTCCTTGAGCTCAGACTCAGTTCCTGATCTGGAGCAGAGGTTGTAGCTGATTGGCTGATATCTTTGCCACCATGGATACGGCGGGTTGGTGATGACGATGCTCTCACTCGGAGGAGAAATCTGCCAAAAAAATCAACAGTAAAGCTGTTAAGTAAATAGACACAAAGCTGTAAAGTTATAATTTTCTACAGCTCACATTGTTTAACACAACAGAACATGCAACAGACCATCAGGGGGGAATTAAACCTGGCAGGGATTTGAACCCGGACCCTGGAGGTGCAAGGCGACAGTGCTAACCACTATGTCCAGACCGTCCAGACCTTATTAACTACTATTTATAATAATAATAATAATAATAATAATAATAATACTAATCATGGGTTCTGTGGTAATGCTGCATGATGAAGGTGCACCTGAACTCCTCCGTAGCCGTTGGGAGCGAGGTACCTCTCACACTCCTCGGCGATGTCGTTCCAGCGCCATTCGAACAGGTGAACGATGGAGGTGCGACCGTCCTTGGTGTGCGGGTCGTGCTGGGAGAGGCTCAGGCCTAAAAGCGCCGCCAAAATCAGAAGCTTCATCTTCACTCCTCACACTGAGGAACTGCAGAAACACAGCGAACTCCAGCAGGATTTTATTTATACACGCATTCGCTCAATGCCACAGGAGTTAATATTTCATAAAACACACACACACACCTGATAATCTACTTCACTTTCTCACATTTTCTACACTTGTTTAAACACAAAGGATCAAAATATCACACAGGAAATTATTTCCCGCATGAGAACACGGCACATGGATCATAAAAATATTTCACTTATTTTAAAAAACTAAATAAACAAATACAATTTTTTCTCCAAAAAAAGCGAGATTAGGAGCTGCATGAGCCAAAAAATTTCAGAAACCAGAGATCACACACACACACACACACACACACACACACACACACACACACACACACACACACACCCTTGGTAAGGAGCTTCGGGTCACAACAGTTACCTTCCACTGCCACAGGAAACACTGATCATATGAGGAAAAAGAGGGACAGAGAATTGTGTGTGTGTGTGTGTGTGTGTGTGTGTGTGTGTGTGTGTGTGTGTGTGTGTGTGTGTGTGTGTGTATGTGTGTGTGTGTGTCTGAAACCTTGACAGACTGGGGTCACCTGATGAGCTCGGGTTAATCTTTTATTCTGAAACCAATAGTTGGTTACAGTAAGTATTAGTCCTGACTGCTCCTTCTGGAGCAGTCAGGTGTTGCTGTTGATGCTTCTCGTGTCTCCGCTGTCCTGGAAGTGCGAATGGCTTCTCAGGTGTGTGTGTGTGTGTGTGTGTGTGTGTGTGTGTGTGTGTGTGTGTGTGTGTGTGTGTGTGTTTATCCTCTCTGATGGACCAGGACAGATGGACCCTTGCTGTTCTTAGGGCTGCTCTGTTACCTGTCCAGAAGTGTAGTGCAGTGTACTGTAGTGTAGTGTAGTGTAGTGTAGTGTAGTGCAGTGTACTGTAGTGTAGTGTAGTGTAGTGTAGTGTAGTGCAGTGTACTGTAGTGTACTGTAGTGTACTGTAGTGTAGTGTAGTGTAGTGTAGTGTAGTGTAGTGTAGTGTACTGTAGTGTAGTGTAGTGTAGTGTAGTGTAGTGTAGTGTAGTGTAGTGTAGTGTAGTGTAGTGTAGTGTAGTGTAGTGTAGTGTAGTGTACTGTAGTGTAGTGTAGTGTAGTGTAGTGTAGTGCAGTGTAGTGTACTGCAGTGTAGTGTAGTGTAGTGTACTGTAGTGTAGTGCAGTGTAGTGTATTGTAGTGTAGTGCAGTGTAGTGTACTGCAGTGTAGTGTAGTGTAGTGTACTGTAGTGTAGTGCAGTGTAGTGTAGTGTAGTGTAGTGTAGTGTAGTGCAGTGTAGTGTAGTGTAGTGTAGTGTAGTGCAGTGTACTGTAGTGTAGTGTAGTGTAGTGTAGTGTACTGTAGT